>APFE030355594.1:0-46413 GCA_000404065.3 Pinus taeda
TGATTGTTCAGAGGTCTTTGTTTCAGCCGGATGTATACCCTAGGAAGTTTGTACCCCCCTCCATGCGAGGGGGGGGCTTGTCCCCCCTGTGGGGGTCCGGGGGGGCCGATCCCCCCTGGCTGGGGCGTCTAGGGACCAGCGGTCCCCCGGCGGGGGCTCAGGGGCAGCACCCCCCAAGCTAAAAATAGATGTAAATTTTCCTTGTAAAAGTATAGTAATTTCTAGTCAATCTGGGCCGTTCATTAGGTGGATGATCTGACGGTAGAATATATGTTTAGTTTAGGGTTTTTTGCCCTAGAAGGCAACCCCTCTCTTTGTATGAGGGCATTGTATTTGAGGCTGTGATAGATGTGTATTCTAGATGTGTGAGCAGAAAATAGAGAGGTGAGACTGTGAGAGAAAATAGAGGATATTATAGCAGATTTGATGTAGGTTGTGTCTCTTCATTTTGCTGGATAATAGAAAGGAAGGACTAGCTGTTTGGGGTGGATGTAGCCCAAACTGGGTGAACCATGTATATCTGTGTCTCTCTTGTTTTATGCATTTTCTGTGTTTATATTTCTACAATACTTTATGTGTTCCATTGTTCCGTAATATATAATTTTCTAACACCTAGAACCAATGGTCTCCATCTCCTCCTGTTCAATATCCTCAATCCCAACTGTATCCTTGGAACCAGAATTGGAGAGGAAATTCCCAAACTTCAACTCTGCCTAGACTACCCATGCAAGAACAACTGCATTTACCTCCTTTCCAATCTCATGCTCCTCCACCACCTGTGCGACCCCAACTACCTGTGCAACCTAACCCAAACCCAAACAATAAAGTAGCTCAGGGCATAGAGGCTCCAGCGACCTTCCAGACCAATCGTATTACCCCTGTGGGACTTAATGAAATACAATTGTGATCGAGCAAGGTAATTAACCCAAGTCACTCCCCTATCATTACAGAGGAGGATTGTGAACCATCCAAAGGAGATATCCGAGGCTCTGAGGTAGCTACTACATCTACAACAGCTGATATAGAGGAGGTTGTTACATTTGTAAAAAACGTCCCGCGAAGAACTATTACTCCTGTAACAACCAATTCGGGGAAGGCTGATACACCTGTAAGAATAGATTTGAATGTTGTCATGCAGGACCCCCCATATCCTCAGAGATTGGTTGAACATAGGATGAATTCACAGCATGAATCTGATTTTCTCAGGGAGTTGCAAACTTTGCATGTACAAATTCCTCTGCTGCAGGCCCTTAAAGAAGTACCCATTTATGCTAAGACAATGAGAGATTTGTGCATCAAGAAACCTGGGAGGAAGCCTAAAGACCCTGCCACCATACATGTGATGGGAAAATTATCTGAATTAATGTCTACTTAGCCTCTCCTAACTAAATACAATGATCTAGGAAATCCTACAGTCACTGTCTACATTAATGATCAGCCCATAGCCAACACATTGATCAACCTTGGGGCTGACATTAATGTAATGAAAAAGGACCTCTTTATCGTTCTCGAGCTACAGGGACTCAGACATACTCCTACTATGCTTGAATTAGCCGATAGGTCCTGTGTTAAACCCGAGGGGATGCTAGAAGATACAGTGATTACAATAGCTTCCTGGAGGTATCTGACCGATTTTCTTATCTTACAGCCCAAATCCAATTTGGGGGGCATCCTTTGAACCTAGGGAGACCTTGGTTGGCCACTGTAGATGCATTTATAGGTTTCAAGACGGAATCTATGGTGATCTCAGATGGCCAAGCAACACAGAACCTTAATATTTATCCCCCAAAACCAAATGTGGATGTGTACAATCCTTGGTGGGATGAGTTTGAGCTTGAGTAAGATCTTTCCTTGCCTCTCCTCACTCTGGGGAAAGCCCAGTATTTCAAAAATGAGATAGAAGATGATGTCATTAATAGTATTATTAGTAACTCACTTTCTGTTGCTTCTGTTAAGAATGAAAATGAGGAAGAAGAGGTGGAAGATATAGATTTTGAAAAAATGAGAACCACTCTGAATATTGTTACCAGTCTAATTGTGATCGAATATGCAAATTTTTTGAATGTCAATCCCAACCTAACTGCTGAGCAAAACCAACGACTGTTATAGATGTTACAGAAGTATAAAAAGGCATTTGCATGGGACTATATGGATATAAAAGGGATCCACCCTAACCTATGCACTCACAGTATTTATTTGAAGGATGGCTGCAAACCAGTCAGACAACCACAATGCTGCATGAACCCTGCACTAAAGGGGGTGGTGAAAGAAGAACTACAAAAAATCTTGAGTGCTAATTTTATTTATCCAATATTTAACAGTCAGTGGGTGTCACCACTTGTCATCATTCCTAAAGAGAATGGCAAGCGGAGAGTCTGTGTTGATTACAAAGAACTCAATAAGGCCACTTAGAAGGACCATTTTCCCTTACCATTTATAGATCAGGTCCTTGGTACCCTTTCCAGAAAGAAACTATTTTCATTTTTGGATGGATTTAGTGGCTACAATCAAATATAGAGCGCCCCAGAAGACCTAGATAAAACAACCTTTATTTGTCCTTGGGGAACCTACACATGCAGAGTACTTCCGTTTGGGCTCTATAATGCACCAACAACCTTTCAAAGGGTAATACTGGGAATTTTTTCTGACTTGTTGAATGACTGCTTGGAAATCTTCATGGATGATTTTACACCTTGTGGAGATTCTTTTGTAACAGCATTAGTCAATCTGGAAAAAGTGTTGGAACGGTGTGTACAAACTAATGTTGCTTTGAGCACTAAGAAATGTCACATGATGGCGACCGAAGGCATCGTGCTTGGACACTACATTTATGCTGATGGAATCAAGGTAGACCCTACAAAAATAGAGGTAATTCTAAAAATTCCAACCCCCGAAACGCAAAAAGAGGTACGTAGTTTCTTGGGGCATGCAAGGTGTTACAAGAGATTTATAGAAAAATTTTCAAAAATTGCATCGCCATTATTTTCCTTGCTCATGAAGGATGTTGATTTCTTGTGGACAGGTAAGTGTGAGAAGGCCTTCTTAAAGCTGAAATGCTCTGTATCAGCAGCTCCATTCTTGTGAGGACTTAATTGGGAACTATCATTTCACATAGCTACGGATGCATCAAATATTGTTGTAGGTGTTGTTTTGGGCCAATTGGATGATAAGAAACCTTATGCTATTTACTACATAAGAAAAAATCTAACCCCGACTGAGATCAACTACACAGTGACCAAGAAGGAGTTCTTAGCAGTCATGCATGCCATTAATAAATTCCGACATTACATCACCGAGTATCAAGTATTTGTACACACTGACCATTATGCCATTCATCTTTTAATGAATAAACAAATTACCAATGGTAGTATTACACGTTGGTTATTGCTTTTACAAGAATTTGATATCACTATTGTAGATAAGCCTAGAAAAGATAATGTAGTAGCCGACTTTCTTTCTAGGCTAACTATTGATGACATTTTCACTCCCTCTAAGGATTCTTTCCCTGATGAATATCTTTTTGCTATTTCTACTTACTCACCTTGGTATGCAGATATAGCCAATTTTCTTGCTGTAGGGAAGTTTCCATAGTATTTTTCCTCCAAGGAGAAAAGAAAATTCATACACCAAAGTGCTACATATACCTACATAGATGGGAACCTCTATGACACTGGACCAGATTCCAGATTAGACGTTGTGTTAGAGAAGATGAGGTCTTTGATATCCCTAAACCCTATCACCAGGAACCTTGTGGAGGACACTTAGCAGACAAATGAACATGATACAAAGTCCTTTCAATAGGGTATTATTGGCCAACAATACTCCAGGATGCCAAGAAGTATGTGAAGGGATGTGATAGTTGTCAAAGGATGGGCCAAACACTGCAATCAGATGAGACGTTGTTACAGCCCCAAATCATCTTAGAACATTTTGAGAAGTGGTATCTAGATTTTGTGGGACCAATTATTCCTTCATCTAGACGGATATCCTACATCTTGGTCTGCACTGACTATGTCACAAAATGGGTTGAGGAGAAGGCATTAACTAGAGCCATAGAGAAGGCTATCTCATACTTTCTATTTGAAGACATCTTTGTTTGGTTTGGCATACCCAGGGAGATAGTCATAGACGGAGGGCCCGAGTTCACATCTCATAAGATCTAGGAGTTGGTCGGAAAATATAAAATCCATCACAGAATCACAACACGTTATCATCCACAAGAAAATGTCCAAGTAGAAAACACTAATAAAGTCATTGAGGGGATCCTTACTAAGACCTTGGCTAGTCACCAAAGAAATTGGGCTGAAAAACTTCTAGAAGTGCTATGGGCATACATGACTACATGGAGGAATACCACTAGATTCTCACCATATGAACTTGTGTATGGCAAGAACCCTTTATTCCCCATAGAATTTGAAATCAAGACACTAAGGACAACATTGTAGGTCAATTTGGATTTCGCTATAGCACAAAAGCAGAGATTGAACCAACTCAATAAATTGGAAGAGAAACGGTTGGCTGCTATCCAACAAAGAAATATTATCTAGCAATAGAGAGCTAAGTGGCATGAAAGGTTCATAAATAAGAAGAATTTCCAGAAAGGAGATTGGGCTCTCTTATATGACTCAAGGTTTAAAGACTTCAAGGGTAAGCTCTACACTAGATGGTTAGGTCTTGATGAGGTAGATGAAGTCTTTGACAATGAGAGTGTAAATTTGGTGACCATTGACAGTGTGAGGACACCATTACTTGAAAATGGGCACCGTCTTCGATTATATCACTAACCTACCTCAAGGGATTCATTTGTGAACATTGTCACAAATTTGGATCTAAAGATTATGAGAACAGGAGAAATCCCCCATGTGCTGCAAAAAAAAAAAAAAAAAAATCCAATAAGTGTAACAACTGAAAATCAACTTCGGTTGGCGGCTGTTACACCTTCAAACTTAAATAATAATAATAATAATCTGGCTGTGAAAACCTTTCCCAAGCGCAGACATTCACTTTTGTAGCAGTTGAAAACCACCTGGTGGTAGCTGTTACACACTTTGTAACATCATTTGTTATTTCAAAGAATATCTTACGATAAGTGTTGTTACAAGATCTTTTCTCATTTATATTTTTGTTGAAATTAAAATAATATATATTAGTCATTTTCGTTGTTACACCTGTAACAACCGACAACTTTTCAGGAATAAACGAGATATTTTATTGTAATAAGTAGCATAACATCACCATCATCCTCGTCATCAGAATTAAGTTCGTGCGTCTCACTGCCGGAGTTTGGTTTGCGTGCTGCACCGCCCATTACTTCGCCCCATGTCACCTAGGTATGTTATCAGAAGGTAATATTGAATTTGTTTTATTTTGTAATTATGGAAACTTAACATGACTTTTGACAGCCAATGACGGCTGTCATAATTAAGTCGGAGGGGGAACGAATCATATTGCGACATGACCGTCACATGATTTGTGATTATTCAAAAAATCCTACAATTAAGGCATGATGACGTGGTAGTTATTGTTACTTAATGTTGATCATACCAGAAAGGGTAAGTGTACCATCGACGAGACCTTCCCATGACTAACCATTAAGGAAAGATTCATTGTGTAGTATGAACCATGTGTGCCAAATCCCAATTTGAAATCCTCACTTGCGCCACCCTACCACCTGACCATTTATCCCTACTGGAAGCACTGAATCCTTATTCAGAGTGCTCAAAGAAGAGGAAGATACTTGTACAGCCTGAAACAACTAGGTTGTGTCTCGACTACCCTAGAGCACTTAAACGGAAGGAGAAGCAGGTGGAACAACACTGAATTTTCATAAGCAATGGGAGGAGCAACAATACGGCACAATCTAGGGTCCACAAAACCCTTGAAGGATTTCCTAGAAGCATGCTAGATTTTCAAGGATGCAGGCTGGTTCGAATTCTTCCAGAGGTTGGAACGATTAGAGTGTGGTGTTTCCACGTGTTGAGTTACAAAATGGGTATGTATTTACTATTAAATTCATCATCATTTTCCTTAATTCTTATCTTTTTCATATCTTAATGCGCTAATATATTGAGGAATTATGGTAAGAAATGAAGGAATTATTTGCAGTTACGATTTAGCTAACTTTTACCCTTCTTTATGTAGGAAAGCGACAAAAGGAACAATTGTTGTTCGCTGACATTGGAACTGCAAAATACGACAAGCAAAGGAAGGACATGCCGGTTGCGGACAAGGCTGAGAGCAAATCAGAGGGATCAATGCAGAATAGGAGAAATGATTGAAGATAGAAATCAGTTGCGAATCCCTCAGGATCGGGAGATCCTGAGGGATCGCATTTACCATTTACTCTTTACCCCTTTCTGATTATACAAGGAAGAAATTGTAGGAAGAAAGGGGGAGATCTCTATTATTTTTCAAGTTGTAAATTTAATTATAGACTTGCATTGTCGAAGAACGCAATTACATTGTAATGCAACTTAAGTTCGATGATTAATATATAATTGGAGTGTTGTTCCCTCGCATTATCTGAAGTAACTTAGCAGTGTTCACTGGCGGCTAAGGGCCTGGCCTCTGGTGGATTTAACTACTTTCTTGTGTTATATTTCTGATTCTTCTAGAGTTTGGTTGGTTTGATAATTCCCCATTTCTGTGAGTTTACAATTTCGTTGTTCATTATTTTCTCGTATTGAAATAGTGTATGATTTGTTTATAGTTTACAATGCTATCATTTGATTTAAGTTTTGTTTACTATAGCCTGAATTATCTAGATTGTGTATTGCATTGATTGAATCATCTGTAAGAGTTTGAATATTGCTATTAGAATCTCAGAATTGATATCATTCCTATCTTGATTGCTTTAGCGAGATTGAGTATAGTCTAGATTGAATCAGCTAAGTAGAGGTGAGTTATTGTTACTGTGCTCTCGGCTAATGATGTTGTTACTTGAATTGTTGTAAGATTTGATTTCAGTAGAGGATTGAGCTTTGAAATTTCCTTTAATAATTGCAATTGGACTTTATTAGATGCATCCATTTATTCTTGTCTCCATATCTATGCTATAATTTAGGAAACATTACTCTCTGAATTAATAGCAGCCACATACTGTGTACATTCTTGAAATAAGAGGACTTGCCCAGATTGATGATTAATGTGGGATAATTAGGAGTTTTAAAAGGCACCTTTTATCAACCAACATTTCGGCGTCGTTGCTAGGGAGAGTGTAGCCATTTACAAAGTGTGATATATATCTGATAATTGTTGTTGAGGAAGAATTGGGTATTGAAAATGGAAGGTAAGAACCTATGTAACGAGCAAGTAAAGTGCTTGCTCCTCCACCCGCTTTTCAGCACAATTACAGAAAAGTGAAGTAGGTGTTTGATGCGTGTCTGTTAAGAGAGAACTGGGTATTAAAAACGGAAGGTAAGAACCAGCGTACGGAGCAAGTAAAATGCCTGCTCCCCCACCCGCTTTCCAACAGAATTGTTAGGGACTTAAGATAGAAATAAAAATTTGAATTTTTTGTGACTAAGAAGAAAAGACTTGAAAACAATCCAATTCCACATCCCAAACCAGAAAGATCTAAGGGACCAGTGACACTTGGACGATCAACTTTCATTCATGACATCCTAAAGAATGCTAAATCTCAACCATCAGTAGGTCCCTGAACCATTGCTTCTAGAAAACCTACTGTCTCCCTTCAGGCCACAGGCTCACCATCTGTAGCCTACGCTGAGGTCCACAGTAAAATAGAAGGAACTGAGCAGAGTTTTTCAAGATATTGAAAATTCACGCCCAAGTCCCTCACAAGAAGGGAATTCTTGAAATATTCATGAAGGAGGAGGAGAAACATGGGAAGCAGAGGAACCAAGATCCCCTCAAGTAGTAATTAAGCAAGGGACACTCAGTATCCCAGACCAAGGGAGTGTTGTTAAGATCATTTCTACCCCTTCTAGTCATCCTAGGAATAACTCTCTAGAGATCCCGAAAGGGTACTGGTATATATTTGATAAAATGGCCAATAACCCACAAGCACCCCAAACCTCTACATTACAGTATCCTATCGTTGACACAGTTGTTAATGCACCCATGAAAGCTATCCCTCTACAAAATATTCCCACGTTTCATGGGCTCACATCAGAGGATCCAGATGCATTTCTCTTTGAATTTGATGTATTATGTCGGGGTTATGATTACACCACTGACCCCTAGAACCTAAAACTGTTTCCCTCTATGTTAAAGGGAGCAGCCCTGCGTTGGTTTATGGGACTAGGTGGGGGCACCATAAATGATAGGGATCAAATGAAAACTGGTCTCCTTAAAAAATATCAGGACTATTGCAGATCTAGGGAACTAAACGATGAAATATTCCAAACGGTAGCAAGACCTAGTGAAATGTTGGAAGAGTATGTGGAACGTTTTCAATATAACCTTCAACGGTCTCCCTACACAACTCTGCCTTTGCCTGATAATGTGCTAAAAACTACACTGATTAAAGGAACAGAAGACCAATGGATAGAGACATTAAATATTATGGGTAAAGGTGATATATATCAAGAAGACTATGCTAACATTATTAATTTGTGTATCAGGTACTCAAGAGGCAGTACAAGATTGAAACCAACAGAACGCGATATGACCACTAGGGACAACAAAATCTCTAGTGGAAGCATTACTCATGCAGAAATTGGCAGCCTACTGGAGGATTTCAAAATAGATATCTTGGGAACTTTGACGACACAATTATACATCATGCAAGCCAAGAAGAAGCAGGCCGAAGCAAAACAGAACCTGCTAATCTTTTGCCCTTGATCCAGGAATAAGCATAGTCATAAATAATTCCCACTGGATATGGTACAAACCGGTGCCATATGTACTAAAGATCATGCTACAGAAAGCTACCCAATGCTCCCAGGGTTAAAAGCAGTTTTCAAGGAGGTAGAAGAAGAAATAGAACCAGTCTACCTCCTAAATCAGCATCACCAATGGAAAGCACGACAAAAGGGTATGCCTAATGACCCATCTTCTTTCTTTCAGCCCCCGCAATAGAATTCTCAACAATACACAGGAGCTACATGGCAGAACCAACCACCTTTTCCTAATTGGTCACAACAACCATTCTCTATGCCACTTTGGTCCAACCAATCAAATCAAAACAACAATTGGCCAAATTCCTCTTACTTTCCACCATTATGGCAGAATAATGCATATCCATCCCAATGGCCACCCTCCACTTCACAGAACCAGAACTGGTAGTCAAGATGGCAAAGACCTACAAACCAGCCGACAGCAACAATCCCCCTACCTCAACCTACACTACCAGCACCTTACACATTGCAACAGAACCCTCAATCCAATCTACGACCACAGCTCCCAGCCCCGCCCAACCCGAATCCCAACAATAGACCAGTTCAATCTATGCAAATCATTGAAGAACCAGAGCCAAAAACTGAGTTGAGGGAGTGTAATGAACTCAAATTAAGGTCTAGATGGATAATTGAGTTAGAGGGGGATAAAAATATACAATTAGAAGATCTGTTACCTATAGAATAAACACCTCAAGTGGAGAACACGGTTAAACAGAAAACCCATGATCAAACTATTACCTCTTCTCCACAATTCCTAGAGAGATTGATTATACCCCACTCAATAGAATATCCCAATTTTGATCTTTTGGGAGAATTAAGAAATCTGTGTGTAAAAATACCTCTCCTTCGGGCTATTTAGGACATTCCAATTTATGCAAAAGCTATTAAGGAATTGTGTATGAAAAAGCTGAAGAGGAAAATAAAAACAACCCCAACTGTCCACATAATCGAAACTTTGTTTGACTTATTATCAGGCAGAGAAACACTAGTGAAATATGAGGACCTAGGAAACCCTATAGTCATGGTACAAATAAATGGATGTTCCTTCCCTAATGCATTAGTTGATCTAGGACTAGCCATTAATATTCTCACAACAACAACCTGTCAAAAACTTGGCATTACATCATTGGAACCAACCATGACCTTGCTGGAACTGGCTAACCCATCGTTAGTCAAACCAAAAGGGACATTATAGGATGTAATGGTGTCTATAGATTCTTTGGAATACCCAGTAGATTTCTTGATCATCAATCCTAGAAACTAGCTAGATGGAAATCCCCTAGTTCTAGGAAGATCTTGGCTAGCAACCGTAGATGCTTACATTAGCTATCGAATAGGTAGCATGACGATAGCAAGAGGAAGTAATGTGAATAATCTAGCTTTATATCCTCCAGCTGCCAAGCCTAACAATAATAAAAACTAGAAAACAACCTGTATCATATTTAATTGAAAACATTCGATCACCACTAACTATAAAAGATGCTCTTGAATTTAAGAATCAAACAGAAGATGATATCATTAACACTTACATTAACCAACCAGACGTCGTATCCAATCTAAAGTGTCACATGATCAAAGCAGCCCTGGATAATGAAATTGAAGAATATCCCTTAAAAGATATTAATGACCAGAAAATACCAACAACAACTGTTTATAACAGCAAACCCATTGAAATTGAGCCAGGGAGGGTCCTAAACATTAACAAAAACCTCACTGATGACCAGGAGCAGAGGCTTGTTCAAATCCTTAGGAAATATAAAGAGGCTTTCGCTTGGGATTACCCAGACATGAAAGGGATTGATCCCCAGTTATGTATGCACCACATCTATACAGAGAAAGATGCGAGGCCCATTCGACAACCCCAACGAAGGTTAAACCCTCACCTTAAAGATGTTCTTAAAGTGAACTACAAAAATTGTTAGATGTAAATTTCATCTATCCTATATCTGATAGCAAATGGGTTTCTCCATTAGTTGTGGTGCCTAAAAAGAATCGGAAGTGGCGAATATGTGTCGATTATAGAGAGCTTAATAAGGCAACCCAAAATGATCATTTCCCCCTCCCGTTCATCGACTAGGTCTTGGACATATTGGCAGGTAAGAAATTATTCTCTTTCCTAGATGGCTTCAGCGGTTACAACCAAATCCAAGTTGCCCCTGAAGACCAGGACAAGACTACCTTCACCTGCCCCTGGGGGAAATTTGCTTACAGGGTGTTACCTTTTGGACTATGCAATGCACCTGCTACATTCTAGAGAGCCATACTTAACATTATTTTAGACTTGATAAACGAGGGACTCGAGGTGTAGATGGATGACTTTACACCCTATGGAGATGACTTCGACCCAGCATTACAAATGCTAGAGAAAGTCTTGCAAAGATGCATTGCTATTAGGCTCTACTTAAGCCATGAGAAATCCCACATGATGATGACCGAGGGCCTCATCTTGGGTTACTACATCTCAGCAACTGGAATTCAGGTAGATCCAACAAAAATTTAGATAATCCTCTTGATACCTACCCTATGCACAAAAACTGAGATACGCAGTTTTTTGGGATTTCTGGATATTATAGAAGATTTATAAAGAATTTCTCCCAAATTGCTGCACCATTATATGCTTTAATGGGAAATATCAATTTTTTAGGGACTGACAAATGTGACATTTCTTTTGGAGATTTAAAATGGCTAGTATCAACAGCCCTAGTATTACATGGCCCAAACTGGGATTTACCATTTCAGATTTCATTTGATGCATCAAATACAACCATCAGAGAAGTTCTTGGCCAGGAGGAAGATAAGAAGCCTTATGCGATATACTACATCAGCGAAAATTTAACTCATGTTGAGTTGAATTACGTCATAACTAAATTTTTGTTTTTTGGCTATAATCTATGCTATTAATAAATTCAGACACTATATAACATGATACCCTATGGTTTTGTATATTGATCACTTTGATATTAAATATTTAGCTAATAAACCTGTTATGAATGGAAGAGTGACACGATGGTTGATCCTTTTGCAGGAATTTGACATAACAATCAAAGATCAACTAGGAAAGGAAAATCCAGTAGCAGATTTCCTCTCACGTGTTCCAAAGATAGCTAACTCAGCAGTAGTAGAAGACCAGTTCCCTGATGATCACTTATTTACTGTAACCGTGAAAACACCATGGTACGTGAATGTCACAAATACCTAGCAATGGGAAAATTACCCAAGAACCTGACGCCTAGTGAAAGAAAACTAATAGTACAATGTAGCACTCGGTTCTCCTTGATCGGAGGATATTTATTTCATACAGGAGCTGATATGCATATTCGAAGATGTGTCAGGGAAGATGAAATCTTCGACATTCTGAAAGCTTGCCATGATGGGCCTTGTGGTGGACATTCTGCAGACCACAGAACTAGGCATAAAGTCTTACAGATGGGCTATTATTGGCCCACCATTTTTAAAGACGCCAAGAAGTTTGTCTAGGCATGCAATAGCTCCCAAAGAATGGGCCACCCTGGGTAGTCTGACGAGATACCCCTGCATCCGCAATTATTCATTGAACCTTTTGAACAATGGGATTTAGACTTCATTAGCCCAATAAACACATCATCTACTCAAAAGACATATATACTAGCTGCAACAGAATATGTGACTAAATGGGTGGAGGCAGAAGCATTACCGAGGGCAACGGAGGACTCAGTAATCCACTTTATTTTCAAACTTTTAATGCGGTATGGTTTTCCTAGAGAAATAATCATAGATGGAGAGCCACAATTTGTAGGCCATAAGATTGTTGTGACATTAAAAAATCATCATATCATGCATAGAATCACATCTTCGTACCACCCATAGGTAAACGACCAGGTAGAAAGTACCAATAAAGTAATTGAGGCAATACTAACAAAGACAGTCACATCAAATAGATGTGACTGGGCTACCTGATTGCCAGAATCCCTATGGGCATATCGCATGACATGGAGAAATACCACGAGATACTCCCCATATCAGCTAGTGTTTGGTGAAGAACCTATCTTCCCAATAGAGTTTGAAATTCATACATTGAGGATAGCTCAAGAAGTAGGCTTGGACTTGAATGAAGCACAGATTAATAAGCTACGTCAAATCAATGAATTGGATGAAATCTAGCTATCAACTCTTCAGCATACCGCACTGATCCAACAATAAAGAGTGAAATGGCATGATTCCCTTATCAAGAAGAAGATCTTCCTTGAAGGTGATTTGGCACTTTTGTATGATTCTAGGTTCCAGGATTTCCCGGGTAAACTCCAGACCAGATGGTTAGGCCCCTATGAGATACAAGAGGTGGATGATAATGGCACCCTCACATTAGCCACCATTGATGGGTCTGGCTACTCTTTTAAAGCGAATGGACATCAAGTATTCCTCTATCACAAACCGTTTACAAGGGAATCCTTTTGCCAACAGTTATGGGAAGATTCCACTATACAAATTCTTGCTAAGGAGGACAACCCATCCACATCATTAGTCTATTGAATAATTTACCTTTTTTTGAAATTTCTACATAAATTTCCCTTTCCGTTTGATTGAATTTGCTTTTGTAATAAATTGTATATTAGTTTTTTTGTATTTTTCATTTGTTGTTCCCTATAAGGAACAGTTGTTGTTCCCTCTAAGGAATAGCAATGTTAGTGTGTATTTTCCCTTGCTGTTCCCTACAGGGAACAACAATTTTTGCATGCATTTCATTTTGTTGTTCCCTATAGGGAACAACTATTGTTCATTATAGGGAACAACAATTTTTGTGTGTATTTCACTTTACTGTTCCCTACAGGGAACAACTGCTGTTTTGTACAAGGAACAACAACTTTCGTGTGAATTTTGCTTGTTGTTCCCTACTGGTAACAACTACTGTTCCCTTTAAGGAACAACAATTTTGGCGTGCATTTTTTTCTTGCTGTTCCCTATAGGGAACAACAATTTTCATGTGTAGCTTGCTCTGTTGTTCCCTACAAGGAACAGCTGTTGTTCCCTTTAAGGAACAACATTTTTTTGCGTGTGTTTTCTCTTGCTGTTCCCTACAAAGAATAGCTGTTGTTCCCTATAGGGAACAACAATTTTTATCATGTATTTCCCTTGTTGTTCCCTACAGGGAACGACTGGTGTTCCCTCTAAGGAACAAGAATTTTCGTATGTATTTTTTTTCTATTCCCTACAGGGAACAACATCATTTTGTGATTGTTTTCTTTATTGTTCCCTATAAGTAACAACACATTGTTTTCATATTTTTCTTTATTGTTCCTTACAAGGAACAACTGTTGTTCCATTTAAGGAACAACACCTTTTGTGTGGGTTTTCTTTTACTATTCCTTTCAAAGAACAACACTTTGTGAATATTTTTTAGAACATCTCTTTATTTTTCTTGCATAATCATCCCTAGACCACCCCAGTTGCACTCTTTATGATCTTCTTAATGGCATGAAAGGTACAATACATATTTAAGGATAACAAACATGGAGGTTTGGTGGAACAAGCGGTGAATACTATCATCGTTAACAAGATTGCTTTGTGATGATCCAAAAAAAGAAAAGAACACAGTTATCTATCTCACTTTACTACCCTCATTTCCACTATAAACAAAACTAATTGATTATATGTACCATGCTGGTTCCCCCTTTCCTGTATAATTCTCTAGTGTATTATTAATAAGATTAATAAGATTATGGGTATATATTTTTTTTATATTGATATGTAAAACTTCTTCCACCATCCCTACTCTTAAGGAGTGATGAGCCATCCTCTATGTATAAAATTGGGAATGTAAAAAATAATATATATAATATATATATAAATATATAAAATAATAAATTAAAATATATATAATATTATATATATATAATATATAATATTCACTAACAATTTTATGATTTTTTTCCATAGATGGAGGATAGGAGGTCTCATCATGAGCCGACCTGACTACTTTCGCTACTTCCCAGTGAATGGAAATGTGTTCACTTGGTTACCAAGCCAACACATTGGTCTCTACTATGGACATCATAAGACACTTCCCCAATTATACAAAGAGGACCATGGTTCCCAAGGGTTAGAAAGCAACTTTGTCGAGGCTATGGATGCTTGTAGGCAACAAAAGCTCTGCTGATGGTATTAAAGCTTTATTTTACATCAATAACTATTATAATACCCTCTTCTTATAAGCATTTCTATGGAGAGATTATGGTCCTAACATACCTTGAACCTTTATACATGAATATTTTTTTAATCAATCACAACAGTTTAAGTGGAATAACGACACTAAAATATTATTTCTTGTGCATGCTGTCCCTTTTCCTTTATCATATCACATCACGACAACCTATCACTTATTGGTAATTCTCAGTACAAGCCTTGATTTCACCACTCCAATATCATTTATGATCCTTTTATTAATAAGCGTACCTTTCCAATCCATCATCCATGTACTTCGCCACCAGTGCTTTACCCTCTCATTCATTCAGTCATAGGCGACCTATTATTTCGAAGGGGGGCAGGGACCTCCAATGTACTTATGAATGCACTGTCATTTTTTCATTATATTTTGTAGAATGATATGACATTCCATGATCGCAGAGCATGCGATATGATAACAATAACAGTATTTATATTTATAAAGTATAACCTGATGAAGCTATCACAACCATTTGTTTTTCCATCACTTAGCTCTATTCGTCACTATGTTCTCCCTGCTACACTTATCATTTGCAGAATTCTAGGACTATGGGAGGAAGAACAGTGTGCCGAGAATTGCTAATACTGGCTATTTCTAATGTAGCTAGGGAAATTTGAGCTCAAGCTAGGTGGATAGCATAATTTACAAGATTTCAACCACCCAACGAGGAAATTGCCATCGAATTCTTACGAAATATATCGAATGGACAATCTATGGTAAGGGGCAGGCAAATCACTGTATCAGACGCAGTGATAGCAGAAGAATCCAGGTTACCAGCAGAGGGACCTGTGTGGGCTAGTAAGCAGTTGAAGCTGTAGGATGCTATCAAGGCCTTCAGAGACGAGCCTATCAGCAGAATAGTTGCTCCTCTGAAAAGGTATAGAGCCAAATTGAAAAAGCTTAGGAAAGAATAGCAGAAGCTTCACAAAACAGTAAGAAGGCTTAGAAGAAAAATAAAGGAAATCACAGTGGGAAAGGTCCCAGACAAAACCTTGGAGACAACAAACGCGGCTGTACAGACAAAATCACATGAAAAGAGGGCTAGAGGGACTCAAACCGAGCCCATACCCATTCAGCCAGTCATCATTCAAGAAGAACAACGTGCAATTTTCGTAGATATAGCTACTCAGACATAGGATGTACCCTCTCATAGCATGGCTACTTAGATAGAGGCTTGGACCTCCCTCAGGATTGATTGCGAATCCCTCAGGATCGAGAGATCCTAAGGGATCACATTTACCATTTACTCTTTACCCCTTTCTGATTATAAAAGGAAGCGATTGAAGGAAGAAAGGGGGAGATCTCTGTTATTTTTCAAGTTCTAAATTTAATTACAGACTTGCACTATTGAAGAACGCGATTACATTTTAATGCTACTTAAGTTCGATGATTAATATATAATTGGAGTTGTTGTTCTCTCGCATTATTTGAAGTAACTTAGCAGTGTTCGCTGGCGGCTAAGGGCCCGCCCTCTGGTGGATTTAACTGCTTTCTTGTGTTATATTTCTGATTCTTTTAGAGTTTGGTTGGTTTGATAATTTCTTGTTTCTATGAGTTTACGATTTAGCTATTCATTACTTTCTCGTATTGAAATAGTGTATGCTCCATTTATAGTTTACATCGCTATCATTTGATTTGAGTTTTGTTTACTACAATGTGAATTATCTAGATTGTGAATTGCACTGATTGAATAATCTGTAAGAGTTTGATAATTGCTATTAGACTCTTATAATTGATATCATTCCTATCTTGATTGCTTTATCGAGATTGAGAATAGACTAGATCGAATCAACTATGTAGAGGTGAGTTATTGTTACTATGCTCTCGGCTGATGATGTTGTTACTTGAATTGCTGTAAGATTTGATTTCAGTAGAGGATTGAGCTTTGATATTTACTTTAATAATTGCAATTGGAGTTTATTAGATGCACCCATTTATTCTTGTGTCTAGATCTATGCTACAATTTAGGAAAGATTACTCTCTGAATTAATAGCAGCCACATACTATGTACACTCTTGAAATAAGAGGACTTTCCTGGATTGATGATTAATGTGGGATAATTAGGAGTTTTAAAAGGCACCTTTTATCGACCAACACCACGGAATTTGCAAAGAATCTAGAGAGAAACCAGACAGAGTTTAGAGGGCTGAAGATGGAGGTCACGAAAGAGGTGATTGCTAGAGTAATAGGATTTCCAACGGAAGGGAAGAGATGGTTCAACAGGAAGGTCAATGACCCCTCATTGAAAGGGGATTTCCTCCAAGAAGAAGTGTTGATGGTAAAGAAAGGAAGGTGAATTGATAGACTTTCACTCCCCCAATCGTGGGTAGATGTTTCCGTCTATCTCATCAAGTACATTACTTGCAAGGGGAGGGCAATAGTTGTGTTTAATTATCATTTTCCATTGTTGAACCACCTCTAGCATCAGCAACAGATCAACCTTCCTTATTTCTTGTTGGGCAACATTAGGCACATGGTTGCGGCTGTGAAAATAGCTCTGCATCCAAAAACGTGTGTCACGAACAATGGCCTTATCAAACTCATTATGTTAGACACTTGGAGCCAGCAGGGCAAGAATTGGGAAGAATTCATGTGGAAAAGGCCTAGGACCACCCGTAGAAGGCAAACTGAGACATATAAGGAAGCTTCAGAGCTGACAAAGGAGCAACTCCAACCCTCGACAGTAAGGGTTAGCAAGAGGCCGGTTGATAAACCAATTAGTGACAAGAGGCCAAAGTAGATGATAAGGGTTAGCAGGGACCCAGAGTCCCCATCCATGTCAAGAAAGAACAAAGGAGTAGAGCAGAAGGACGAGGAGGAGGGTCAGCCAAAGGAACCTTCTTCACCTGGTAAGAGCGAAACCCAATCCTTGCTATCAAAAATTGAAATTCTAGAGAGAAATTAGAGAATTGAGTGAACAACGAGTAGAAGGAAGGTAGAGCCAAGAGCCTGAGGGCTAGATACTTTGGCAGAGGATGTAGACAAGGCCAAAAGGGGAGATGTCCCAGGCACTATGTGTGTAGCCTATGCTGAGAAGTTGGTGGCAATAGTATTCAAAGTTTGTGCAGCAGACACCAACTTGAGGGAGACTCAAATTGAAATTTGGGAAGCTGTTACACTAGAACTCGTCGAGGACATTGTTTTTACACAAGAACCAGCAACCGAGATGGCACAATCCATAGGAAGTGATCAGGTAATGGATACATAGGAGCCCTTGGTTGACACTGCTATTTCATTAGAACCAACAGTGGAGGAGGAAGTCATCCAAGGGAAGGAAGGGAAAGATAACATCCATGAGCCTACGGTCAACACTACTGCTACACAAGAACCATAAGTGAAGACAAAAGTCGATACAGAGAAAAATGATGTACATAAGTCTGTGGATAATACTGCTGCTACACAAGAACCAGCAGTGAAAATGGAAGTTGACTAGGAAGATAAAGAAACTGTGACAAAATCCACTGACGAAGCTACTATTACACAGGAACCAATAGTTGAGGTGGAATATATTCGCCCTCAGGAGGTTGTTACACCCTCAATTGATAGTGCATGCAGAAGAACACCGGATCCTGATGAAGGATGGTGTTATAAGAGATTGTTGTTATTTCCAGAGCTACAAAAGTGGAAGTAGTTGGCACTCTCTCTATAGGATGGAGTGATCTCACTCAAAGTGCATAAAAGAATGATCGATTCCCTGAGAGAAAAATGGCTAAAAGAAGAATGGGAAAGAGAAGAGGAGGCACAAAGGCACAAGGAAGTTATAAAGAAGAAGGATGAACGATTTATCAGCTACATCGACAGGTCTCAGACTTGATGAATGATAATACCAAACTCCATGACCTTGCTCTAAACCTGCTAGCATGTAGGCGGCCATCCCCGTCATATGAAATGTTCCTTTGGGAACGTTATTACTTATTTCAATTAAAGGCATTTTTTGAGAATAGGTCCTATTTGGGTTTTTCAACCCATTCTTGTTTGGAAAATTTTCGCTCCTATGACTTTGATGACCAGAGCTTGTTGTGTGAGATGTTCTTGCACAATATCGTGTGTGAATATGTTAGCACGAAGATGGTGGCGACATTCCTCTCCTACATGGGTGACTTGCAGTTGCGGTCCTTCCTTTCATTCATGAGGAATCAGATTGAGTGGCAGCTAGCCAAGAAAGCAGCAGAAGCCAACAAGGAGAGAACAACATTGTGGGTCAGGGCTAAACCAGGAATGGATTCCAGACTCCGGCGAGAGTTTAAACTATTCCTGAGCACTCCAGAAATTATAGAACAATCAACCATCTACAAGGAAAGGATCATGAGGATCTGACTCAACCTATTTACAAATATGAAAAGCCAAGCACTAGCCGGATGTCTCAAGCACACTGAGGCCTGTGGCGTAGTGTTACAGGAAGGGGACCCCTTTGAGTACAAGAACTTCATGGTTGTTGTTACATGGGTGCTGAAATATGCTCGGATTGTGCAGACACTGGGGGCATTCTGGATTGGCCTCAGGCTCAAATTTCCTTTGATATGGTTGCCATTAGATGAGTATCAGCCTGATTAACACTTATGTGACTGTGAAGAGGAATCTTGGCCATGAAATTTGATGGCCATTCAAGGATTCAAAGCTCCAGGTGACAATACTGTTGGTGGCTACAATTTCACAGACCTACATCGGGGGTACAGTAGAAGGAACTGAGATTCTGCATGGGGACATGCAGTTGCTTCAGCCAGGGGGAGATGTTGGGTGTGGTTTTTTAACCTATTTTCTGCACATTATTTCCCCAGTTTTGACATTTCCATCCTCCAGGCCTATGAATTTACATGATCAAATTCCTTGTTTTCTTTTAACCTATTCTACTGTCATGTTACTTTGTTGTATTTTACTAAATAATACGAGGCTTTATTCCTTTTTGTGGCTAACTAGGAGAGTATTGAAGAAGTATTTTTGGAAGCTCTTCTTTTCAGGTGATGGCTCATGAGAATAAAGCTATGAAGCAGACAAGCAGCATATATTAACTACAGAAAAGGGTAGAACGGTTCATTTTTACAACCTGGATGTTGTTACAAGTTGTTGTTACACATTGGCTGCTGTTACACCACTCACCAATACAAGAAATTGTCGTCAAACCAACAGTGTTGTCGCCAATGATGTTGCATCATCCTAAACCACCATTCACTCGATGATGTTGAGTTGAAGATGGAAAATGTGGGTACTATTCCACATAACAGCTATCGCGAGCAGGGATTGTTTATTTTTGAATCAACAAAACTCAAGCAGTTGCAATCATAACTGATGTATATTTGTATTTAGCAATAGTTTGTAACTACTTTTACTTTTTATTAGCATGAGAATCATGAGATTCTCATGACTGATCTGTTTCTAATTTTGAGTTGTAATAACTATAAAAGAACTTGATTTTTCATGTACAAGGACACATCATATAGAAGAGTACTGTTACTCTGCTTCTGTAATTCTGAGTTTATTTTTAATATCAATCAAAACGGTGATGTTGTTACTGTTCTTCACCTGATTTTTTAATCACTTTTGTGTTATTCCTACACCCTGCTAAGGAGGAAGGGCCCTCCTCTTTGGTAGAGATTATAGTGATAGAGGTAGTGTACATTTTAGTTTAGTTAATTGATGTATGGTTTCTCGTTGTTGTTGTACAAATCATGGATCATTACATTTGTTTTTGTTTCCAGTTATATTATGTTGTTACACTGAGTTAATCAACAGAATCATAGTAACCAGCTGGAGTAGATATTAGTTCCTATGTGGCGTGCCTTTACTTTGATAGCTGCGAGTTGTGATTTAATTCTATAGAGTTTTTTTATGTCTACACGCATGGTTTGATTCAGCAATTTAGATCAGCAACATCCTTTACATTTTTATACATTTTCTTATTCTTGGCTGGAGTGTATCAACACAGATAGTGCGAACTCCATTGAAATAGCAAGACCTACCCTGAGTTGACAATTAAATGTTGCTTTCTCAGTCAATTAAGATTGATTAAAACAGCACTACACTAAAGCTCTGATAGGATGTTTTAAAATATATCACATCTTGAACTCCCTATGTTATCGCCAAGTCAACCATTAAAAGGAAAAGCTTGTACAATCCTCTACCTACTCCTGGCCAGCCTTGGTAATCCATGTCCATGGACTATATGTCTAGCCTTCCTTCTATCAATCATTGTAATGACTGTGTATTTGTTTCTTGTTGATAGATTTTCTAAGATGGCCATTTTGGTTGCCTATAAGAAGAATATCACAATAGAAGCCATTGCCAAACTTTTCTTTGAACGAGTGTGGGTACATTTTGAGATACCAAGCTCACCAAGTCAACTACATTCCACTCGCAGACTGATGGCCAAACAAAGGTCATCATGGGAATGATAATGCACATACTATGCATATAAAGCTATAAGCATCCATGAGCATGGGATGAGAGCTTGACATATGTCCAACACAACTACAACAAAGTTTTCCATAGCTCGACCAACCACAACCCCTTTGAGTTGGGCCTGGGATTGCAATCATTGTGTCCCATTAATGTTGTAATGCCTCTTGCAACTACACATATATAATCTACACATTTTCAATCCAAATATGATAAGGCCATCAATTTTATTGAATATATTCAACACATCTACCAGCTAGTTTAAGATATCCCGAATAAAGCGAATAATATGTACAAATAACATCATGTTCAACATTAGGTGCCACATAATGTTTAAGTGGGGGACAAGGTTTGGTTGCATTTGCAAAAGGAATGCCTTGTCAGAGTGTTAGATGATCCAAAAATAAAATATTATCATAGGTTATAAAGTTGGAATAAAATAATTATTTAATAATTATTATTCTAGAATATTTAATTATTTAATGGAGACATTTAGAATTAGTATATTGTTGTAACAATATAAGACTCTCCAAATGTGTCGTATCTTAGGCTCTATTTTAGGAGATTTGTTAGCTAGTTGTTTTGAATAGAATTTATTGTAAATTGACACTTTTTATTTAATAAGTGATCCATAATTACAGGTAGTTAGGACATTGAGCTTATAAATAGCTCATTGCACGAGTATTTGGTTGTTTGGGTGTAAACTCTTGCAAAATAAAATATGTAATTGTTTTTTCCTGATTAATAAAATTATGTGTCTTAGGACACTTCTTCCATTATTGTGGTATCAGAGCTCCAGTAATGCTACAATGGATGTGAAGAGGAGATTCCAGCTCTACAAGTCTTTGGAAAACTCCATTGAATTGCTTAGCATATGATTGGTATTGAATTTGTCCAGTTTTTTGTTCAAAAAAAAAGATATTTTATTATTTTATTGTTTTTAGATTTTTAAAAACAATAGAATCTGAGAAACTTTCATCCCTCTCTCTGCTACCTATTTTTCTTCAGATAACGCACTGCATCGGTGATCATACCCCTTGCACTAGATAATGCCCTGTGCCAATTTAGCTCCAAAGCTCGTAGTAAGACCCTACACTCTATACTCATAGAAGACGACATAGTAAGGATAAGTTTATACCCCTTTGCAGTGGCTACAAATGAAAGGCCTATTCCTGTATTGCCACTCGTAGGCTCCATAATCTCAAGCTTTGCAGCGATATTGGCGACATAGCCATCTACGACTTTGTTAAGATATACCATTGGGGTTTTCCCAATTAGAACAGTCACATCTTTAGCGATGTTGATTCCATCTTTCACCATTTCTGTGTTCTTTTGTAGCTCTTCAAATCGCCGATCTGAACTTCCAAAATGCTTCCGCTCCTATTGGTTCCTTGGATAAGTTGTTGTTTTTATTTTCAAATCTATCTATTGTAATCCTGGAAGTCATGAAAGCCTAAAATTTCAGACTGAAAGCAAAATTGTTGTTGAAAATAAAAAATAAAATGTTCCCAGTGTCTATAAATCCCGCTCCAAGTTAAATGAACAGTCATGGCAAGAGGTTATGGAGATTTTGTTTACAATTACTATTTTCCGTGACGAGTTCTCTATCGCGTTTTTGGAAATGGTGACAGTTTTGTTGTTGATTAAAGCACTTCATTGGCTGACACAAAAGAGGATCAAGTATATCGAAATGACACCAACTGTATCCCACTTGTCTCATTTTTGGATAATAAGCTTCATGGCATTTTTTCTTGCCTTGGATTGTGTTTTTTTGTATAATTCTCTATCATATTTGTTGAGAACATATTGACCATCAGTGGAACTTTTAGGCTTGTAAATTAATATGAAGCTACTCTCAAAGTCAACCTCCCCAGCGTGAAGCACTCAGCGTAAAGCCAGAGTGAAGCACCCAGCGTGAGCCAACTTTCCAGTAAGAAGCTTGCCAACAAGAAGCCAACGTGAGCTAGCCTACCAGCAAGAAGCCAGCGTGGATTGCTAAAAGCATGCACCGTAAATTATTTTAAATGGTCAAAGGATGTGATCTTTTAAAAAGCATGATGTATGTTTTAAAGTTCACGTAAAATTCACCTTTTTTTTAATGGAAGTTTTAAAAGAAAAGAGAGTAATGTTAATGGATAGATAAGGTGGATAATAAAGTTTTTTTGTAATGGAGAAATAAGGAATATTGTATTTTGGAGAGATCTGGTGATTTTTTAATTTTGGGAATTTATTGTTTGTAGAGTAATAAGGTGATTTGTAAATTTTTGGAGTAATAAGGGGATTTCAATTGTAATTTTTGAAGGGATAAGTGTAACTCAAAGTAATTTTACTTTAGGGGGGTAACTTTTTTTTACCAAGTCCTACAAGAGCATCATTGTAAAAATCAAATTTTGAAAGTTACCTTGTAATTTTTGAGAAATTGACTAGAGCCAAGTGCAAAGCTCAGTCATTTTTCTCCTACTTCAACGACTATACAAGGGTCAAGGCCAAGCCCCGATAGATTGTTTTTTGCGTAGTGTGTTGCATGTTGTGTTTTCCATCTTGATATTTTTTCTTATGAGTTTGATTCTTGATGCGAAGCTTCAACACTACAATGTCCAAGTTAATTAATTTGTTCTATGATTCTGACAAACTTGAAGGTACAAAATCATATAACACATGGCAACGCCTCATCGAAAGCACTCTCATTTATAATGAATTATGGCAGGGTATATGTGATGGTGATATTAAGCTGAATAAATCCACAGATACAGTTGCACTAGCAAAATGGGAAGTTAAGAATGCAAAAGCCTTAGCTCTTATTAAATCTTCTGTCAATGATGAAATGTATGTCCATATAGAAAATGCTACAGATGCATGGTCTGCTTTGAAGACGTTTAATAACCTCTTTGATACTCAGCCTGAATCAAAGAATGTTGATCTACAATTAAAATTGTTGCAACAAAAATTGACTGAAGGAGGTGATGTTCTTGAATATATCTCAAGACTTAAGAATATTAGGTAGGAAATCATTAATGCTAGTTTTCCAGCAATAGATGATAGCTTTATGGTCACAATTGTAATTGCTGGAATTCCTTCTTCCTACACGCATTTTTTGGGGACTCTACAATTAACTGGGAAATTAGAGAAACCAAAGTTTGATGAGCTCTACGAAATGTTGACCCAACATGATAAAACCTTTGGGAAGAAGAAGAAAGTTGGTGAACATGTTTTTTTCACAGAGGCCACCACTAGTAAATCATCAACAAATAGTTATTGAGGCAGAGGTAGAGGGAATTTCAATCAAAATCAAGAAGCACATAATGTACAAAGTTGAGGTCGAAGCCAAAGCAGAGGAAATAACTTTAATAGAGGCAAAATTTTAGGAAGGAGTAATTTTCAAGGTAGAGGAAACAACCAAAGAAGAGGCAATTTTCAAGGACAAGGAAATAATAATCAAGGTAGAGGACAATCTCAAAACAGAAGTCAAAGCAGAGGCAGAGGACAATCTTCAGGAAGAGGAAGAGACTTAAGTCAAATTGTGTGTCGAAGATGTAACAAAGTTGGCCATTATGCTGAAGATTGTCGAACATCTCTTAATAAAATTCCAAAGTTTTAGTAGCACTCAGTGCAATTTGCAAATGATCAAGATGATGATAACTCAAAATATGTTTTTACTTCCTTGCCAACATTACAACTTTCATCCTGTCTTAGAAGTGATTATGAAAATGCATGGATCTTGGATTTAGGGGCAACTTAGAACATGACTTATCGACGTGATTTTTTTTGGAATTTTCAAGATTGCTAACTTAATTCCATTTTTCTTGCAGATGATACAAAACATACTCCTTATGGAAAAGGAGAAGTTAAAGTTTTTCTCCTGGCATTGGAGAAAAAATGATTTCAAATGTATGGTATGTACCAACGTTTAAGAAAAAATTTCTCTTTAGTCACAATTCGACAAGCAGGACATCAAGTGATTATGGAAGATGGTCTAGTCAGGATTAATTCAGTCAAACAAAGCTTGAAAACTGTCATGATAGGTTATGAAGATGGAAAACTATTATGGATGAAAGGGACAGTTATTCCAAGGCATTCTGATTTTGCAGGGGCAGTGACTACAGGTATTTCACCTGTAAGACTATGGCATGTAAGATATGGACATTTAAATTTTGAGAGTCTTTATCAATTGCAGAAACAAGGAATGGTTAAGGGACTGCCAACTTTCAAAAAGGAAAATGCAAAATGTGAAGCTTGCATTTATGGTAAACTAGTTCACATTGACGTGTGTGGACCACTCCAAACTTCCTTTGGTGGTTGCAAATATTTCTTACTATTCATTGATGATTTCAGCAAAATGACTTGGGTTTACTTCTTGAAGAACAAGTGAAAAGCATTTGAGAAGTTTAAAATTTTTTGCCAACTTGTTGAAAATGAAGTCAAAGAAAAGATAGGTACTCTCAGGACAGATAATGGGGGAGAATTCACTTCAAATGAATTCAAAACTTATTGTAGTGAAAATGGCATAAGATGACATCTTACTAATGTTTACACTCCACAAAAAAATGGAGTAGTCGAAAGAATGAATCGCACTTTGTTAAGAATGGCGAGATCCATGTTAACTTTCAAGAGGTTAAGTCCAACATATTGGGCAGAAGCAATTCATACAGTTGTCCACGTAAGAAACAGATCTCCAACTGCTTCTTTAGATGGAATCACACCTTATGAAGCTTGGTTTGGTTTCAAACCTTGAGTTAAACATCTTAGAGTTTTTGGATTAGTATGTTATGTCTTAGTTCTGAAAGAAAAATGAACTAATCTTGACTCAAGAAGTTTAAAATGCACAATGATTGGCTATTCTAATGAGAAGAAAGGGTATCATCTTTTGACCAATGGAAAATTCATTGTGAGCAAGGATGTCATTTTTTATGAAACAGAGAGTAAGAGTGCTCAAGAAATTAAAAATCTTCTTCACAAGTAAGAAACTAAGGGAAGTAAAATAAATGGAAAAATGCAGTGTCAACCAACTTCACCAAATTGGTATGAACTTGATTTTCCTTCCTCTGAAGATGAGTCATCCAGTTCATCCACATCAACAACATCAACGGGGTCTTCTAGTAGTTCATCCACATCTCCAAGCAGCAACAGTTCTTCTGACAATGATTCTCCATATTCTTCACCTAAACAACGAACATCAATTTATATTGATCCTCTTTACAATGATGGAGACTCAGAAGCACAAACAAGTGAGCACCAACTACCAAAATGGGCAGTTCAACTTTTGAAAGATGTAAATGGTGATGAGAAGAATAAAACAGGTACCTGAAGGGCACAGAGAAGTGAAGGCAATTTTTCCTTGATAGCAAATGATTTTATTTAACCTTCCACATACAAAGAAGCAGTAAAACATAAAGAATGGCAACAGGCTATGGTTGAAGAATATCAAGCAGTAATTGATAACAACACTTGGAAACTTGTTGATTTTCCATCAAATGTTAAACCCATAGATGCAAATGGGTTTACAGAATTAAGTATAATAAAAAAGGAGAACTTGAAAAGTATAAAGCACGACTTGTCGCAAAAGGTTTTGCGCAGTAGGAAGGCATTGATTATGAGGACACTTTTGCTCCTACAACTAAATGGAACACCATCCGTTTAACACTTGCATTGGCCGCTCAGAAAGGATGGAAATTTCATCAAATGGATGTGAAAAGTGCTTTTCTCAACGAGGATTTATAGGAAGCAGTGTATATGACACAACCACCAGGTTTTGAAGTTGAAGGACAAGAACATAAAGTCTGCAAATTGATCAAGGCTTTATATGGATTAAAACAAGCTCCCTAAGCTTGGTATGCAAAGATGGATGAATACCTTAAGAAAGTTGGTTTTCAACAAAGTGAGTCTGATGATTGTTATAGCTCCAAATCTCACTCTTGAGGTTTGTGATGCTGCACTCATGGCCTAGGGCAACCCCTCCTTCTAGACCTGGTCAGGGAGATTTGGAGCTATAACAATGATACTTTGTATGTGTGACAATAGGGAAAATATCTGGTCATTCTTGTTATGTATGTAGATGATTTGATCATTACTGGCAACCATGATGATCATATTGCACAGGTGAAAAAGGAGTTACATGCAGGTTTTAAGATGATAGATTTGGGATTACTTCACTACTATCCTGGAGTTGAAGTCTTCCAACGTCCACATCATATTTTCATTTATCAGAGTAAGTATGCAGCAGAGGTTCTTCAGCGATTTGGCATGCAGGATTGCAAGCCTGTTCTTACCCCCATGGAGCAAAACTTGCAACTTTCAAAATTTGAAGGGGAGGAAAGGTGGACAGTACAACTTACAGACAGTTGATTGGAAGCTTGATTTATTTGACAAATACTCATCCTGATCTATCTTATGCAGTCAGTATTCTTTCATGTTTTATGTAGGAACCACGAGACAGCAACTGGAATGCAGCCAAAAGAGTTCTTCGATATATCCAAGGAACAAAAAATTTTGGTCTTCTTTACACAAAGAATAAAAATTTTGTACTTGGTGGATATTCCGATGCCGACTTTGCTGGGAGTATTGATGATCGAGCATCAACATCAGGTTATTTAATGAACATGGGGTCAGCAGCAGTATCTTGGAGTTGTAAGAAACAAGCTACAGTGGCCACTTATTCAGCAGAAGCAGAGTACATTTTAGCATGGGAAGCATCATGTGAAATTGTTTGGTTGCGAAGAATTTTGCAGGACTTGGGCATTTCTTAGACAGAAGCTACATCATTATTCATTGACAGCTAGTCAACCATTAAATCTGCCAAGAACCCAATTTTTCATTCAAAGACAAAGCATGTGGACACCAAGTATCATCATATCAGATCTCTCATTGCCAAAGATGTCCTCAAGCTAGTTTATTGTCCTTCTGAAGATCAGATCTCCGACATTTTTATGAAATCGCTTGGTAGAATAAAATTTACTAAGTTCAGGGATGAACTTGGTATCTGTTGTAATGTATCTTTGGATCATAGGGGGAATGTTAGATGATCCAGAAATAAATTTACAATAGGTTTAAAATTGAAATAAAAATAAATTTAAGGAAAAATAAATTAATAATTATTATTCTAGAATGTTTAATTATTTAATGGAGACAATTAGAATTAGTATATTGTTGTAACAAGATATGACTCTCCAAATGTGTCGTATCTTAGGCTCTCTTTTAAGAGATTTGTTAACTAGTTGGTTTGAATAGCATTTATTGTAAATGGACACTTGTTATTTAATAAGTGATCTATAATTAGAGGTAGTTAGGACATGGAGCTTATAAATAGCTCATTGCAAGAGTTTTTGGTTGTTCGGGTGTAAACTCTTGCAAAATCAATTAAGTAATTATTTTTTTTTTATTAATAAAATTACGTGTCTGAGGACACTTCTGCCATTAATGAGAGGGAACACATTCCTAGATTTTCTCAATCACTCGATCTCCATAATTTGTGAAATAATTTGAAACTATTTTGTTCAATTATCAACCAATCTTGGTCCTCCTGTAGCAAGGAGAAATTCCCTATATTATCTCATCCTCCAAATCTTCATAATCTACCCAATATTGTCACAACATTCTACAAAAAT
The DNA here is from genome assembly GCA_000404065.3 of Pinus taeda. Lineage (NCBI taxonomy): Eukaryota > Viridiplantae > Streptophyta > Pinopsida > Pinales > Pinaceae > Pinus > Pinus taeda. The sequence continues at coordinate 29,055 of APFE030355594.1, forward strand.
AAATAATATTATGCACATAATAAGCAAGGATAAAGGAAATTCCTAAGGACCCATTAATAATACGAATTAAATCTATGATGTGCAAGTAAGGGGGTCAAATACATGTTTTAAGTATCTATAAACAATGAAATGGGCCTAATAAAATAGACAATTCTAGGTCCCATCATCTCCCCCCTATTGAAATTGTTGCTCACCCTTGAGAAAACTAGCCTTCTTCCTCTTTCCTACCTTTTCCATGGTTTCCTTCAGTATCTTATTGATGTCTTTGGTAGTTGTAGAGGCATTTTATTCTGAATAAAGCCCAAACATGGATGGCCCTACTCTAGGCAACCACTCTGACCTTGATACTAGTTTGATGGGTATACTTGGTGTTGTTGTCCCACATCCTCTACCTTCTTTGATTTTTCAATTTGCATCGATCTGTGAGTTCTTCTCCTCTCCTTTTCCAATTCGAATAAGTGAGGTTCTAAAAATTTCTTGGGAATAATGCTTCTCGCTTACACAAATTTATAATATGACTCTATGTTAGGTTGTGGTGAAGGGTCTTGTAGTTTCTAGGGGCCTATTTCTACAATCTTTTGATGTTGTTGTTTCCTCTTGTAGAATTTTTTTCTTGATCATGTAGCACTTTTTCTTGATCTTGTAGCACTTTTTCTAAATATGTTCCTTCCTTTATCAACCCTATATTTCTCTTGTATCACCTTTGATTTCTCCTATAGCAACTCTTCTTTCTCCTATAGCGCCTCTACTTTCTCCTCTAGCAACTCTGCTTTCTCCTATGGCACCTCTACTTTCTCTTGTAGCAACTCTACATTCTCTTGTAGAAAGGTTGTTTGTGCTTTTAGTTTCTTAGTTGTGGTTGATCTAGTGGTTGGCCTTGTCATGGATCTCACAAGTTGTTTACCCTTGGCTTTCAAGGAGGTGACCTCCTCAATTTTCCCTTCCTCTGGTCCCAATTCGTTTCTTGTTGGCTAGTTGAATCTTCAATTTTGATGGGGATTGTTGAAGGAGGTTAAGGGTGATGAAAATGAGACTAATGGTGATGAAAACAAGGTTGGTGGTGATGAATACAAAGTTAGATGAAGGTGAGGCTAGTAGGAGATGAAAACGAGGCTAGGTAAAGATTGAGTTTGGTGAAGCATTTAGATTATGGATGGCTTCCTTTATTGACCCCCAATACTTAGACGCGAAAAAGAAAAATTACATAGCACTCATGAAGCCCAGAGGATTTGATTACATACCTTGCCTACCTATGGAGCTGCTTGATGGTGTTGATGTTTTGGATTGAAGACTTGTTCTACAAGTGTTGTTGGAGCCAAAGATTGTGTTTCAAGTGTTGCATGGTGGCCTTATTCATCATTAATTCCTATAGTTAGAGGTTGCTTGTTGATGTGGTTATCCTTTGATGGCTGCATGGTGGATATGGACATGAGTGAGGCTATGTTTTTAGTGTCTTTTGTGAGTTTATTGGTTTTCCTCCCTTGCTTCTTGCAATTTCATGAGAAAAATATGAAATTTTTATGTTCTCTACTCGTTGAAAGTCGATGATGTAGGTATTTTCCTTTAATGTAGGTGTTATTGGAATTACCCATTATTGCTTTGCTGGGTGGCCAAGAATTTTGTAGCAACTAATCAGGAGGACTTGTAGCAGCTAAAGGATCATATTTGTAGTATTTAGATGCCCATGGTGGCTAATTTCTAATTCTAAAGCTCTGACTGGCTTGATTTCTACATGTTGTTCCAAAAAATCATGGTTGATCTACTAACTGTTTGAGGTTCCATTCCCCATACTAGTTTCTCCATGCTTCGAATCTGATTTGGAACTTTTTTGTAAATATTTTAGTGAGATGTGCTTGACTAAGAATTGTCATTGTAGGTCTTGTTTATGGTGGATCAAGATACTGTTGGTGGAGATGATCAATGACCTTGTAGTAGCCCTAGATATGTTTTGTGGATTCCCAAGATCAAGGAGATGATCTCTCAATGCTTCATGATGGTCAATTATTCATTCTAGTGCTTCTAAGTGCTTTTGATTGTAGTTCTGGAGGACTTGTGCATATTGCTACATGAATGGATTCTTTCATGAAGTAGTCACATAGACCTCCCTCTGATCACAATAACCTTCACAAAATGCATCCAAAAACTCTTATAATTCATGTTAAACTCATGGACAAGGACTAGAAGCTTTGATTGTGATTAAAATTGTGGGAAAAGGGGTGAAAACGGTTTTTTTCATCAACATAGATGAACTTTTGGATGGGAAAATGGATAAATGGTGTGGAGGATGGATGATGGAGGTGTGGTAGAATTATGTTTTTATCCCCCCCAAAAGAAAACATAGGATCTAACCCCTCTCTCTATGTTGAGCACAATCCTGTAGCAATTATGGTCACTCCTGTAGTAATTGTGGAACACTCCTGTAGAAGAATTGTTTTATCCATGTCTCTCAAATAATAGATTGGATTGACCTAAAATTTTGTGAGCATGTTTCCATCATCATTATGAAACTCCCCATAAAAAAGTTTGGCCAATAGATTCACACATCTCGAGAAAATTTAAAAATGGTTGTAGGTGATTGATGCCAATTTATTGAAAAGTGTGCACTAGATGTAGGTTTAACCCCATAGAGAAATTACCTACATACGAATTCTAAAAACATAAAATAAACAATGGCAAAATAATAAAACATAAAATAGATATACATAGATATTTTTCCCTGGATCCCCAAATCGGGACTACCAGATTGATTTTTCATTATATTCCTTTCAATGTTATAATACATATATATACATGCCGAAGCATCCATAAACCCCAATCCGTTAACCCTAGATTAGAACATAACCATAGTTCCCTTGAATGGATCTACAAAATACCATGGGTAGAAAATCATCATGCCCAAAACCATGTGCAAAAACCATGCACAAAACCATGTGTAGGTCTGCTCACTTAATATAGGGTCCAAAAACAAATTCTCAAGGGAGCTGCCCCGAACCCCATAGAGGGGGGCTTTCACCACCCTCAAACCCCCCAAAAGGGGCCCCTCTTGCACCTCACACAAAGAACAGGGGTTTTATCACCCCCCCACACATGGGGCTAGTTGTGGAAGGAATATAACACACACCAAACATCCTCCCACTTGTTGTTTTCTTTTCACGGAGGGCCACAAGAGAGATTAGTCATTGGTCCAACTCTACAATGCTCATTGTTTTTCTATGCCAAGAAAAGTTCTCAGTGCTCACAAAATTCATCAATGCATTTGTAACATTATTCAAGTGTCCACCTTTACTAGCAACACCTTTTTGTCCTCAACCATATCCCTCACAATGTGATACTAAACATCAATGTGCTTGGTCTTTGAATGGTAAGCAAGGTTCTTTGCTAAGAAAATTTCACTTTTGATGTCACACTCTATGCTTATAGCTCGTTGTACCGACCCCATACATGAACACAATCTCTGCAACTAAATTTCTTTCTTGCTTGCATGAGTGGTTGCCATGTATTCTGCCTCTGTATTTGAAAGTGCCACTATAGATTGTCTCTTGCTCATCCAACTGACTGCACCTCCAAACAGGTTAAATTCATACCCACTTGTAGATATTCTCTTATCTAGATCTCCAGTCTAGTCTGCATTCACAAATCCATGGATGTCCAAAAATCTATCCAACCCTACTCTTCCTTGGTAGCACAGACCATAATCACTAGTGCCACGCAAATACCTGAAAAGCCACTTCATTGTTGTCCAATGCTCCTTCCCTGGTTTTGACATAAACTGGCTCAAGACTCCCACTGCATGTGTAATGTATGGTCTAGTACATATCATTTCATACATCAGGCTACCAACTGCACTTGCATATGGAATGCGAGACATATCATATTCCTCTTCTTCTGTCTTGGGACATTGTTCAACATATAAATTTACACCAATAGGAATAGGAACCTTCACTAGTTTACTATCCTGTATATTAAACCTCTACAATATTGTCTTGAGATACTTCCTCTGGTTTAACCATAGCTTCCTTTTTTCCTGATCTCGTTTAATTTCCATGCCCAAAATATAGTTTGCAACACCAAGATATTTCATGTCGAATTTGGAGGACAAATGGCTCTTCAATTCCTGGATAATTTCTTTGTTATTTCCAATCAACAACATATCATCCACATACAAGACCAAATAAATAACATGGACACCAATTAATTTAAAATACACACAGTTATCTACTTCGCTTATGGTGAAGCCAAGTCCCTGTATATGTATCAAATTTTTGATACCACATCCTTGGTGATTGTTTTAACCCATACAAAGACTTTTTTAACCTGCATACCAGTTATTTCTTATCACTGCAAAGCCTTTAGGTTACTTCATGTAGATCTCTTCTTCTAAATGCCTGTGAAGAAATGTTGTCTTCACATCCATCTATTCTACCTCAAAATCAAAAGAAGCAACAACATATAAAAGTAATCTAATAGAATCTACCTTGGCAACAAGAGAAAAAATATCACCAAAATCAATTCCCGACACCTAGGAATAACCTTTTCTACCACCAAGATTTGTATTTCTCCACCTTGCCTTCTACATTAATCTTCTTCTTAAACAGTCATTTTTTTCCAATGGGTTTCCTTCCGGAGGACAACTCCACCAGATCCCAAGCCTCTTTTTTCTGCAAAGATGTCATTTCGTCAACCATGGCATCTTTCCAGAGTTTTCCATCCTCTGAATCTACTGCTCCCTTGACAGTTCTGGGATCATCATCAGTAATAGATAAAGCAAAATTGGAATAGAAAGTAGTTAGACTATACCTTTCTGGATGCCTTCTTTCTCGAACTAACCTTCTCACAGCTAAATTTTGTGGCTCTTCTTCTTCTGATTCCTCTTCTACTGTAGAGTCTGATTCTTCCTCCTTTAACTCAAAATCTATCTTCTCAGGTTCCTTTGGTAGCACTTCATGTTTAATAACATATTTCACCTCTCTAAATACCACATCTCGACTATACATAACCTTCCTTGTTTCTGGGTTCCAAATATTATAACCTTTTAAACCATCCTTATACCCAATAAAGATGCACCTCTCAGATTTACTATCCAACTTGGTTATTTTCTCCTTTGGAACATGTACATATGCATCACATACAAATACCCTCAGATGTGAAACAGAGGATTTCTTACCAGTCCATACCTCTTGTGAAGTCTTATCTTCCAATGTTGATGAAGTTGATCTATTGACGAGGTAACATGCAGTCTCCACCGCCTCTACCCAGAATTCGCGTCCTAGCCCGACACCACTGAGCATGTTTCTTTCCTTTTCCATCAACATCCTATTCATTCTTTCTAGAACTCCATTTTTCTAAGGTGTCTATGGGGTAGTCTTCTATTGTGTTATACCGCACCTCTTATAGAAATCTTCAAATTCCTTCTTGCAAAACTCTCGTTATCTGTCCTCAACACTTTTATCTTATTCTCTGTCTGGTTTTCCACCATAGCCTTAAATTATTTAAGCCTGTCAAAACTTCAGATTCATTCCTTGAGAAGTCATCTATAAATTATACATAGTACACAAACTTACCCAGTGATGGAACTTACACAGGTCCAAACACATCACTGTGCACAAGCTCTAATATTTGTTTCGCCCTCTTAACACCAAAGGGTAAACTCACCCGATTCTTCTTCCCATATACACAATTTTCACAGAAATCAAAATCCAAAAAGAAATTAGACATACCTTCTACCATACCATTACCATAAAGTATTTGAAGACCCTTCTCTCCATTATGTCCAAGCCTTTGATGCCATAGCATGGTATTTTATCCAAAGACCACTAGATTTTCTCCTCCACTTTCAAGAACCACATAACTGTTGCACCCATCAATAATAGTACTACCCTAAAGCTTTCACAGAGTTCCAATCCGAACTCCCCACATCAATACCGGTGCTCCCCGAACCATCTTGCAAGTATCTTTCTCGAACACTATTTTTTACACCTGCATCATCCAACTTGCTTGTAAAAATCATATTTTTGGCCAATGCAGGAATATGTAGAACACCTGGAAGTGTTCTAAACTTTCAACCTTGCAACTTCAACTTGACTTTTCTGCGATCGATGATTCTAGCCTTCCTATCATCCCCTAAGATTACATCACCACCATCATATTTATCATACTCACAAAACCACTCCCTATGGGGAGTGAAATGAAAGGATGCACCTGAGTCTTTCAACCATGCCTCATGATCTACATGTGTACTTGAAGAAGAGTCCAAGTACACATCCCCACCTTCATCTGATGTGGTTTTCGCCTTTATAGAAGGACCATCATCAAATCCCTTTCCTTTCTCGGGAGATTTAGATCTATATTCCTTTTTGAAGTGCCTTTCCTTTCCACATTTCCAGCACACCTTCACAAGTTTTCGTGGAGATTTAGATCTTCCTCTAGATTTAGATGTCCCACTCAAGGATTTATCTTTGTTTCTGTTTTGGGACCTTTTGGTGTCTGGGTGTGAATACCTATTCAACCCCTTTCCACATTTAATTTATCAATCCGGGTGCGTACTTTGTTTCAAGGTAACACACAAAATATATGAAGGTAGCAGTGACACAATCAATCACCAACCTTAGATTCAATAACTGAGTTAATGAGAGAACCACTGTGATAGTAATTAAGAATGAATTATAGAACTATACAAATCATTCACAACAATTAATTAAGGGATTGTAACAACAATCAAAATAAACCAACACAAATGAAATAACAACACACAAAAATAATGTAGCACCTGATTAGAAGAGTGGGCCCAACTCTCTGACCAGGGTTGCGATGGATTCATAGCTTATAGAGAGAACAACAAAATAACTTGCATTCAATTAATTTAAACATCCTTATGTTACAATCTCAATCTCTTGCACGACTAACCCTGATTCATAGCATTAAAACCCTTCTTATACAATAGGTAGAGAAAGTTATCTCTCAATATGGCAGCTAATGTCTAACATTATACGATCGTTACAATGGCCAACTAACTGCCAAGAGAAAGAAAAGAAAGGTCTAGAATAGGCCTGGAATATGTGATGTTGTTACATCGCTTGCCGATATGATGTTGGAAGCTCAGAATCTCTTCTGTGTTTTTCACCCGTAGCCTTTGACCACCGGATCTATGGAAATGGAAAGATTAGTAACTCACATAGGCAAAATCTCCATGACTATTACTTCATTAATTAAACATTCCGTAAAGATAATCGAAGATGGTTTACCTTATGCATTTAGATTGATTAGTGAATATAAATGATAAAAAGGGGTGAGAGAGAGAGTAAAAATGGACCGAAAAAAGTGTGCAGATTTGGTACCCAACATCTCCCCCCAACTGGTATTTTTGCATATCCTCATGAAGCTCGTTGTCTCTTCAGATCTGGGTTAGACTAATTGTGGTCAGCATGCAACTGAGCAAGGTCATAATCCTCAACCATCTCTTTCCCTGGAGGTTTATATCCTTCTGTCATAAGGACATCCTTCCACCAATCATTACTCACATTGTATGCTGGATTGTAATGCTTTGCTGGCAACCAAATGAGGGGAAACTGAAACCTCAACCCCATCCATTGGAGCCCACAATTCTGAATGCATGAAACAAAATGTGGCACTCTTTCTAATTCTCATGAAAAATTGGGTGTTGCAAAAGGCTCCTGGTTTCTGACAACTGATGACGAAATCGTCCATATTCTTTGGCAACTGTCAAGGGATTTGTCCTGGAAAGTAACTATCTTTCTGACATGGAGGTCAGTACATCATCTCTATGTTTCCAACATCCATTCCTTAGATCCCTTAATCTATAGAAAGGTGGAGTTCTTGTTATAAATAGTCACTAACTAAATATTCTCCCTCCTTATCATAAATGGCTTTGTAGCTTGGTTCCCTTCAAAAGTATCACAAGCCTTCCTCCATTTAACCTGGTTAATAGTGTAGGAGGTGAAGGCTTTCAGGTGAAAATCTCCCACAAATAGAACTGGGTTAAAGCTCTTGTCATCCCTCAAGAAATAACCATGCATGTAGAGCTCACACATCAAGTGTTGGTTCACGATATCATGGATTCTTATAATACGAAGGAATTGTATCAGGTCTTCAAACTGATGGATGATTTCCTTATAGATGCTTTCCAGGCAAAAGAAAAATAACTTCTAATGAAGGAACAAAGCGTAACTATGAGAAGGAGGCTGACAGGCCATTACCTATTGTGCTAGGGTAAACATTTGTTCCTTATCTGCCTTCAACACCTATATCTGCCCTTCTAAATCCCTTATCTTTCTCTATTGTTTCTCCTACCTCTGCTTTTCTTTGTCCAACTCGTCTACATATTCAGTGACAATCGTGATAGCCTACTCTCGAACCCTTGCTCACTACAATAAAAAAGGACATTGGTGAGGGGCAAAAAATGTCACCATAAGCTCATTGGTGACGGTCAAAAGAGAATTCGTCACCAAAAACTGAACATCGCCAAAGGTGGTGTCACCAAAAGTATAGGTGTTGTAGTGACAGACAAATTTCGTCACCAATAATGATTTATAATGACAGATAACCACCACCACCATTTCATATGAGCAATGGTGATGGACCATAGCCTCCGTCACCAAAAACTGAATGTCGCCAAAGGTGGTGTCGCCAAAAGTATAGGTGTTGTATTGACATTCAAATTTCAACACCAATAATGATTTATAATGACAAATAGTGATCGTCACCATTGCATATGAGCAATGGTGATGGACCATAGCCTCGGTCACCAAAAAATGAACATCACCAAAGGTAGCTTCGCCAAAATTATAGGTGTTATGGTGACAATCAAGGTCCATCATGAATATTGATTATAATGAAGGATAGTGACTGTCACTATTGGTGCATATATATGGTGATGTTCATTGACCGTCACCAAAAGCCGCATTGCTAGAAGTATAGGTGTTGTGGTGACATTCAATGTCCATCACGAATAATGACTATAATGACGGACAATGACCGTCACCATTTCATATCAACAACAATGATTTATGGTTACAGACCTTTGAAGGTCATCACTATTGATGTGTATATATGATGGCGTTCATTGACCGTTGCCATTTCATATCAACAAAAACAATTTATAGTTACGGACCTTTGAGGTTCGTCACTATTAATGCGTATATATGGTGACGTTCGTTGACCGTCACCATTTCATATTTTTGGTGAGGGTTGAAAAATGTCACCAAAGCTCATTGGTGATGGTCAAAAGAGCCTTTGTCACCAAACATTGATCATTGCCATTCCATATGGATGTCAGGGCACGATGGAATCAAACCACCAACCTCCTGCTTGTAAAGCAGGTGCTCTTCCATTGAGTTAGCACCCTTTAAAGAATCATATTTTTTAAAATCAGACCTTGAAACTTCATAAATTGTAAATTCTACAACTTTCAATAAATTAAAGTCTCAGCAATATTTTACTAAACAAGAAAAGCAACATCAAAGATGTAGTTCCCTACCTAATGGTTGTTGAAGTTATGAAAGTTGGGTGGAGGGAAAAATAGTTATGTATAAGAGAATCAATATGTTCAGTTGAATACACAATTAGAAGTGAAACTTTGAAGACATTTATAACCTATAAATTACCCATAACTATCAAATGTACCAAATATTGCAAAGAAAATGTCATAAGTGGACATCATATGGAAGAAGAGGAGGCAGGGACTTGGAACCCTTATACATCTTGGCATGCCTTAGCACTTGGCACATCTTAGCTTGTTTGACATGTCTTTATACTATTTGGCACATCTTAACATGCCTAACATTCCCTAACACACCTTGGAAATCATGACCTCACAACTAGCATTGCATTTTTCCATGACTTGGGAACCTTACATTCACTAGAACACCTTGGCACTCCCTAGTTGTCATGCCCTCTGTTATCCTCCATAATGTCCCAGGCTGATGACAAGATCGATGGAGGTAACCAAAAACTGAGCTTTTAGTTTGGTGGCTAGCCCTACCAAACCAGAGAGGGCTCTCTCTATGAAATCACAGACAAGAGATGAATGGAATGTAAAGGATCCTAGGCTAGATAGCTAGGGCCAGGTGGGTTTTTGGAAAATTTAGGGACTTGGAACTCTATCCACTGGTGTCTTGTTTGGCAAGGACTTTGTCAAGGAGGCAAGGACTTGGAATTTTGTCTAGGATAAAGCACCTAACATGCATGACAAAAGCAACCTAGAATAGAGTACCTCCTACCTAGAAGAGTGTCCCCTGCTCAAAATATAGAACCCTTCTCTATTGTGCACTTTTCTTAAAGATAAATCTGTGCATAAAATAGTACTAAGAAAAACACCTAAATTAATAAAAGTGATCATCTAAGTCAAACTATAAAAGTATAATAAGTATGGCTCTATATAAGTTTGGGAAACACTAGACAAGCATGCTTTCATACAACAACAATAAGATGCCTAAAATCAATGCGATTCTTTCATCGTTGCTATACCCTCACAGTAAAAATGGAATCTATAGAATGTACCCCAAGGTTGTATGCATTTGCTGAATGGGAACACCCTATTCACGGGTAGATAACTTCAAATTAGCCGAGCATATTATTTCTCTTGTTCTTGTAAGTGGGTGCTTTGAAAAGCTAACCACCTCTTAAGACTCAAGAACACTCTAGTAAATTTTATAGGTGTGTAACACTTATGAGGAAACCCATCACTTAATGACAATTGAGCGAGGAATATGTCGAAGGATTCAATCTTGCACTCAATCATAAAAAGGAAGTTGGGGTATCTAGAATCTCGCCAACAAACCAACTCCAACCATAATATGAAATCCAGGTTAATTGTGAAACCTCTTTCCCACTTTGTAGTATTGTTTCCTCTTGAATTCCAACGGGTATCTTACTGCTTAGATCCACAAAACTTGTCCCATGTAAACTTTGCATGATACAATTGTGATGTGAAAGCTTGACGCACACTCTAGCTTCCCTCTAAAAGAGGGTAAGACAAAATATTATGATAGGCTTAACTATAATTTGATCATACACTGAGGTATTGTATGGAATAAACAATATACTACCAATGCACTAATGAAGAACTAAAAATAAATGAATTTCTTGTTGATACAATAGCACTACTCTTGGTATTCTCTAAGGAGCCACTAATTTATACACATTTGGAATCTTTACTTGGTCCGCAAAAAGATTAAGAAATGGTAGTGATCACTCTTTGCCCTCCCATGGAAGGTATATACAGAGTCAGCAATAAATTGATTTAAAAGTGAGGTATATGCCTGAAAAATAGGATTCCGACTCTTCAACTCTAATTTAGTGGCAAGGAAATATTCAACTATAAATGCTTAATCTTCTATAGTGTAAATTTCTAGATAAATGTTGAGCGTAAATCTGTCCATTGTCCACATATCCCAAAAAACCATGTATATCTAGACTCTGGTAGTGTGTAAGAGAGGGGAGATCACATAAATAATCCATTATCAAAAGAAAAAGTTAAAGCACAACATTCTATGGAGATGTTTTTTAAAATTTTATTACATACATTAGAAAGTTTGAAAGGACATAATTAAAGGTTACCTCTCCTTCCACACTTCATTAAATATGCCCCTTTTACAATGCAGATGTGGCTTGCAGAATCACAATGAGCAAATAGAATATGAAAAGTAAGTTTAATGAATTAAAGTAGCTTTGTTATACCTCAAGCAAATTGACTATAAGAAATTAGATTCATTCTCTACAAAATATGATATAGCAATATCTAATTACATTTTTAATTGAAACGAAGGTAAATTGGCTTCATGCTCTATAATAGACTATATAATTAGATATAATGACATTTTCAATTCAAACAAAGGTAAGTTGAGTAAGTTCAAGCTCCAAAATGATGGTATCCAACTTCTGAGTGGAAGTTACTGTATATATCTAGATAGAGGATATAACATAAATATATTTGTTATATGTGAAGATAAAAAAATGAAAGGAATGTGAAATTTTGACCATCAACTATAAGTTCCTTTCAAGGACTAGATCAAACCATAACATTGTTAACAAGATAATAAACTCACCCATCCTAGTACACTTCTAGTAGTTTCATGATAAAAGTCAAACTCAATAAACTTCAAACAACATAAATTAACCAACAATATGTTTGAGGTTGGTTACCTAAGGATTATTTCATACTAAATTACCTTTTGCATCTAACATTGAAAATGACTGTGAAAGAAATGAAGACAAATCAGTTATTATGATGGATGCATGTGATGAAATAAATTTAAAAAAGACCTTTCTTCTTGCTACAAATGACCCTTCTAGGTGATTCTTGGATGCAGTTGATCCTGATCTGCTTTCTGAAATCAAAGAGACGCTTTCTAGCTACTCTAATTTGACGAAAAACAACCCTAATGCCTAGGAAAATGAATATGGAAAGCAATAAGAATTAATGAACCTGGTCTTGAATAAGGTGTCTCAAATTCTAATATGGATAGTATTTTAAATTTCTACAACTAGTAGAGGGTTTTCCCAGTTGGGTTCCCTAGATTTTTATTTTTTTTTGCTATAGTGTAACTGTGTTTTATTTATGTTCTATTCCACTACAAATTGGTAGAGATATTTTTTGTCTTCATGCAACAATTAGTTTCAGATTTATGCATTCAAGCAGTAGCAGAATTTCCTTAAATTCTACACAAGGGACAATTAATCTATATTTTCACTTATATCTTTTGCAAGTAAAATTCACAACTAAATTTTCTTCCAAAGTGTTTAGGTTACTAGCAAGTGGTATCACAACATATCTCAACATTGTAAGGCATAAATCATACCATTCAATAAGGTTGAGACTTGAGATATAAAAATCTTCCCAAGTTATGCAAGAAAGAAAACTATTGATTTTTAGTTCTAAATCTATCCAACCGGAACAAAATTATGCCATTTTCAACACCCTCTAGTCAAAGTTATTCCTGGCCTCATTCAACTCAATTAAGAATATGTCAATCTCATTGAGATTTCTTCTTCATTTCATGCTTATAAGTTATATATTTATGAAACCTAATATATCACTTATGTTAAGTGATTATTCATTAAAAATTATTTAGTCCATCCATCGCATCTATCTAATTTTCTGATAAGTTTCTGGGAATACTCTATCATACATTTGCAATAGAAAATAGAAGACTATTTTACTACCAAGTATTATAAAAATCTAATATGGAAAAAGTATTTTGGGTTGTTTCCCTAAAAATATTTACAAAATTTTCAATCCCAAAGCCATTTCAGGGAAAATTTTAGTCAGGGAGAAATTTAGTATTATTTTTGGAAAGTTCGAATGAAACTAAAAGAAATTCTTCCCATTTGCTCAAAAGACTCCAACACCAAATATGAGTGAATTCACAGAACTTAAGATTTGGAAATACTTAATTTCACTTCGTTTTTCCAGGACCATATATGAGTGAATTCACAAAACCTAAGATTTGGATTTTGGAAACACTTAAATTTCACCTCATTTATTAGGATTGGAAGTTCCCTAAGATACAAACATGTAGCATTAAGGATCTACTTTTCTTGTCTAAGGACAATGTTCAGTTTATAAATAGTGATACAAGAATCCTTGTATACATGCTTCACATAGTGCTTTGGTCACAACTAATGAAAATGAACTCCATCAATACATAATAGACAAGGTAGAATGTAAGAGAGCATCTACTTTTCAACATATACTCTGACAAAAATAAACATCTATACAGTCATATAAAGTTGTCACCACACCAAAGAATGAATTAAAAACCAAAATAAAAATAGGAACATGCTTGGATTGTTATGGTTATTCTATCAAAATGTTAAAGAGGATTAATATGTTAATATGGAAAATAGTGTAGTTGATTATGATTTATTGAGCCCAAGGGGTTAACCCAACTGAATGTCATTAATGTTACTAGGTATATGGCTAGTTCTGTGCTCGCAGGTGCCCCGTTTGAAATCCCTTGGGTGAGGTGCACTAGTCAATGCCAATGGGTATACAAGGGATGCCATCCATGAATGTGGGGAAACATCCATTGGGATTCCCCAGAGGGTTTTTCTTGGAAAGAATAAAAATAGGATTTCCTAAAGAGAAATTTTGAGATGCATACAATGTACATGTACACCCAGTAAAATCAACTCTATAGAGACAAACCATAAAAGAAGGAAAAATACATATGATTTTACCTATCTTCCCTTGTTTTCCCTCCTGCCCTGTAAAAAGTGAAAATATTCTACTCTTAAACTTAAAAGAAGGGATGAAAAAAATAGTGAATTTTGAACCAGTCCTCCTTGTGTGGAAGAAGACTAAAAGTGGGGTGGAAATGCATCAAGGTTAGAAATGAAACATACCTAGGTTCCATTAATGGATTGAAGAGGTAAAACCTTAATTCACAACTCTCTTCAATCTTGTTTTCTCTCCCGCCCTGTGAAAAATGAAAATATGCTACTTGTAAACTTAAAAGCAAGGATGAAAAAAATAGTGAATTTTGAACTAGAGATCTGAGGTGTGTGTACTCCTCCCTATGTTGAAGAAGACTAAAAATGGGGTGTAAATGCAACGAGGTTAGAAATGAAACATACATGGGTGCCATTAATGGATTGAACATCCAATGGTGGGGGATCTGAGGTGTGTGTACTCCTCCCTATGTGGAAGAAGACTAAAATTGGGGTGGAAATGCAACGCTGAGGTGTGTGTACTCCTCCCTATGTGGAAGAAGACTAAAATTGGGGTGGAAATGCAACGAGGATAGAAATGAAACATACCTACGCGTCATTAATGGATTGGAGATCCAATGGTGGGGTTTGATATCATTCTGCTACTGGTAAAACCTTAATTTGCAACACTCTTCAATCTCGTTTTCCCTCCTGCCCTGTGAAAAGTGAAAATATGCTACTCTTAAACTTAAAATAAAGGATGAAAAAAATAGTGAATTTTGAACCAGTCCTCCTTGTGTGGAAGAAGACTAAAAGTGGGGTGGAAATATAGCGAGGTTAGAAATGAAACATACCTGGGCACCATTAATGGATTGAAGATCTAATGGTGGGGTTCAATATTAGCATGCTACTAGTAAAACCTTAATTCACAACTCTCTTCAATCTCATTTTCCCTCCCACCCTATGAAAAGTGAAAATATGCTACTTTTAAACTTAAAAGCAAGGATGAAAAAAATAATGAATTTTGAACCAAAGATCTGAGGTGTGTGTACTCCTCCCTGTGTGGAATAAGACTAAAATTGGGGTGTAAATGCAGCGAGAAATAAAACATACTTGGGCGCCATTAATGGATTGAAGATCTAATGGTGGGGTTTGATATCAATGTGCTACTGGTAAAACCTTAATTCACAACTCTCTTCAATATCGTTTTCCTTCTCACCCTATGAAAAGTGAAAATATCTACTAGTTTTCCCTCCACCCTATGAAAAGTGAAAATATACTACTTGTTTTAGAAAGTAAATGAAGATTGGAATTAGGAGGGCTTTGTTACATCAAAATTAAGGCTGAAGTTTTTCAAAAATGTTGAAATTTCTCTCCCTAAAAAACAATAAATACAGAGCATAGAGTAGATGTGTAGGTGTAATGTAAGTATGTAAAAAATTCTAAATATGGGATTAGTTAAAAAATAATAGTAATAATAATAATAAAAGTCAAAAGTATGGGGATCAGTGCAAAAATCTAAATGTTGGCTCAATTAATAATAAAAATAATAAAATTCAATTTGTTATATTTTGATTTTGTTATTAACTTGTGAATAGGTTTGGTTACAATACCAAGAGCCAATACCATGGCTTATCAATACCTCAAGCCCAAAAACCATAACTTATTTCACAACCAAAATATTTTATAACAATATGATGAGATTCTTAACCATGGATATTCACCCCCCACTTTACAGTGGATATTATTAACTTGTAAAAAATTGGTTTTGTTATAATACCGTGAGCCAATACTATGGCTTATCAATACCACATGCTCTAAAAACATAACTTATTTCACAATCAAAATATTTTATAACAATATGAAAATATTCTTAACCATGGATATTCATTCTCACTTTACCATGGATATTATTAACTTGGAAATAGACTTTGTTAGAATACCATGGGCCAATACCATGGCTTATCAATATCACATGCCCAAAAAACATAACTTATTTCAAAATTAAAATATTTTATAAGAATATGAAAGGATTCTTAATCATGGATATTCACCCCCGCTTTGTCATTGATATTACGAACTTGTGAATAGGCTTTGTTACAATAGCATGGGCTAATACCATGGCTTATCAATACCACATGCCAAAAAATCATATCTTATTTCACAATCTAAATATTTTATAACAATATGACAAGATTCTTAACCATGGATATTCACCCCCACTTTACCATGGATATTATTAACTTGTAAATAGGCTTTGTTACAATACCATGGGCCAATATCATGCCTTATCAGTACCACATGCCCAAAAACCATAACTTATTTCACAATAAAAATATTTTAATTTAATTTAATTTTATAACATTTTTTATTTGAAGCTAATAGGAAAAGGGTTGTAATTAGTTTTGAGATATATATAAACCCTCTATCCTCACGACTACTAAATTATTCCCATATAAATTAAATTAAGGTTTTAATGAAATTAAAAATGAGAATACATTTGTATTTAAAGATGTGAAATTTATATAATACAAATATTAGTAAGAACCAACATAGATTTATCTTAATTAAGGATCCAAGTGATGATAGCAAGAAAAGTGAAGGGAAGAGAGGGGAGGGAGATAGTGACAAAGATGGAGGGTGGAGAGAGAGAGAGAGTGATGGGGGGAGACAAAGAGGAGGTATGAAGAGAGAGAGGGGAGAGAGAGAAGAAGAGAGTGGGGGGGAGAGATATGGAGTTGGAGGGGGAGAGAGAGGGAGGAAAGAACTAATGCATAGGGAGATAAAGGTGGAGAGACAGGGAGGAAAGAACTAAGGCATAGGGAGATAGAGGTGGAGCGAGAGTGGGAGTGACAAGGGATAGATGGATAGAGAGAGAGGGAGAGAAGAGAGGAGGGGAGAGAGAGAATAGGTGGGGATAAAAATAGGGAGAGAAGGGAAAGAGAGAGAGAGAGGGAGGCACAAAGATGGAGGGGGGAGACAGAGAGAGAGACAGAGTGATGGGGGAGGCGGGGGGGACAGAGGGAGGTAGAGAGAGGGCTAAGAGAGAGGTGAGAGAGATGAAGTTAGAGGGGGAGAGAGAGGGAAGGAAGAAGAAAGACATAGAGGGAGAAAGGTAGAGAGAGAGAGAGGGAGTGACAAGGGAGCGATGGAGAGAGGAGAGATAGAGGGAAGAGAGAGTGGTGGAGAGGAA
>APFE030355594.1:46569-86408 GCA_000404065.3 Pinus taeda
AGAGAGAGATAGATATGGAGAGAGAGTGTGTATGTTTGGGGGGTGAGGTAGAGAGAGAGAATAAGAAAGAGACACATAGATACAAATATAGATATTATATAGTATTATATAACCAGCTTAGATCCATATTAACCTAGATCTACCAAGTGCCAAAAAAGAGGTTTGCACATTGAGATATTGGAACCCTCTTGGCACTTGATAGATCTAGGTTAAAATGGATTTAGGCTGGCTTAATAAGTTTGTAGTTGTATTTGATAAACTAACACTTTTTTTTATGGTTGTGTTTGAAAACAATTTTTCCATATTTGGTGTATTTATCATAATAATAATAATCTAATTTTAATTTAATTTTAAGGTTACCTTTTTTATGCAATGATTTTTTTGTTAGTTTATAGAGATAGACATGTTATACTTTTGGAATTTGAAAAGGAAGCACGTGCTCTTAACTTGGTTGTATTGAAAACATTTAAGTGTAAGAAAGAAACATGCCCTCTTAACTTGGTTGTATTAAAAACATAAGTGTTCTTGTATAATAGGTGGGTGCAAACAAGAGATAGTATATGGTAAGTGGATTAAATAGTAAAAAAAAATGTGAGTTAAGGAGAAAGTTACAAAAATCTAACAAATAGGCTAGGGTTATGATATTACTGTTTTGGGACATCTAAAGTTGAAGGTACATTTTATGGAGGTGTAGTCTAAGCCCTTGGGTGTAGGGCACATATTATGGGTATATTGGACTTTTGGTGTGCGTTAGTGGTGTCAACTAGTGGTGGAGTGTCCAACCAATGAGTAGGCAAAGTTTTTCATTTACAAGGTTGGCATCAATCAAGTATTCTCCCTCTCTACCCAACTCCAAGATGAGGAGTGTGCATAATGGACTTATTATTGTAACAAATTGCAAATATTTGATTATCTTTAAGTTCAAGGGGTTGAAGTGGCTGCCTCAACCTACAAATCTTTAAAAGAACTATGTGTTTCTAAATTAAACCCTTGTGGTTAAGGAGCTGCAAAAGAGGAAGGCCTTATGGCTATTTTTAAGGGGTTGTAATGACCCTCGTCTTGTGGTAAATATGTAGATAGTATGCTAATGGTCCTGATCTTAGTACATTCACGTATATAATGTAAATGTTATCCTATCACCTTGCATTGTGTAAATATGATAAATATTTTGTGGTTACCCTGATGTACATGTTGAAGTTCCACTTGCATGATTATGGGAAACACTTCTTAGTTATCCTTGTGTACATGGGGACGATCATAATTAATCTATGCAATAAAAACACCTAGTAATATTTTCACACTGAAAACTATACAATAAACTTAACCCTAATATCTTAGTGAATAAAAAGTAACTAGCTAGACTCTGGTTTTTGGATTGACTGTTAGTGAAACTCATTGCAGTTAGGTGTGCCAATGTGTGGTGAGTGTTAGTGAGTGGTAGGGAAACATAAGGGAGCACTAGGTCAAAATGCATGGAAATGAATGAATAAGAGTGTGTGATAGGGAGTGTCAATGAGTTCCAGGTGTGGTAAGATGGGAGTGACATGGTATGCTAAGCAGCGTTAAGTCATTCTAGCGTGCCAAAGAGACATGCAACCGATATGTGCTAGGTGCCAAAGTGTGCCAAATAGTGCTAGGAAGTGTTAGGGAGCGTTAGGGAAACACAAGGGAGCACCAGGTGAAAATAATGCATGCAAATGATTGATTAAGAGTTTGTGACATGAAGTGTCAGTGATTTTAGGGTGCGTTGAGGAGGGAGTGACAAGGTATGCTAGGCAATGCTAAGGAATTCTAGAGGCCAGGGAAACATGACAAGATGTGCTAGGTGCTAAGGTGTGCCAATGCATGCCAAGGTGAGTTATGGAGTGTTAGGGAAAAACAAGGGAGCACTAGTTTCAAATTCATGGAAATGAATGAATAAGAGTGTGTGACAAGGATTGTCAACAAATTCTAGGTGTGATAAGGACGGAGTGACAAGGTATACTAGGTAGTTCCAAGGAATGCTGGAGTGCTAGGGTGACATGCCAAGATGTGCCAAGTCCTAGGGTGTGCCAATGTGTGTCAAAGTGCCATGAGAACACAAGGAAGACTAGTTAAAATTGCATGGAAATGAATAGATAAGAGTGTGTGATAGGGAGTGTCAGGACGTTCCAATTATGTTAAGGAGGGAGTCACAAGGGTATATGCTAGGTAGTGCCAAGGCATGGTAGAGTATCAGAGCATGTTAGGGAGTGGTAGGGTCTATAAGGGAGTGGAAAATCATGCCAAGGAATGCAGGGGATGATAATGTGTGCCATGTAGTGCCAATGGATTGTTATATGTGCCAGATGTTATGGCATGTGAAGATGTAAACTATGTTGCTTAGTTGTTATGGGCACTATTGGATGTGAGCCTTGACTTGGTAACTTTTTAGGTGTGATGAGTTAATATTGGACATGAGAAGCCTAAGATAATTTATGGTCCATTAGGGGAACAAGGAATAGTCTAGTTGTAGTAAATGTAACTTGGTAAAGTTGTTGTAGTCGAGGCAGGACTTGGTTGGGTTCCTAAGTCTAAAAGAAAATATGGGTAGTTATGAGGGAATGATAATTAAGGAGTGCCATGGCATGACAAGGAATGAAAAGGCATGCTTACATATACTATATAGTGTCAATGCATGTCAAGGAGTGTTTGGGAGTCTCAAGGAATCATAAGGGAGAACTAGGTCAAAGTACATGGAAATGAATGAATAAGAGATAATGCCAGGGAGTGTCAGTGAATTCTAGGTGTCCCATGGACAAAGCGTGTTAGGATAATTTCATATTAGGACTTGTAGGAGGAAAGCCTACGATTGTGATAAGAGGATGGAAAAAGTAATTTGAGACAAAGGGAGACTTTGGTCTAGGCACAACACTATTTTTTCAATGACTTGGTTGGGTTCCCAAGTCACAAAAAAAGTAAGGTTATCTATGAGGGGATGAAAACTAGGGAGTGCCAAGGTGTGTAGGGAATTTTAGCAAGTGCTAACACATGTTATAAAGTTACAAGGAATGTTAGGCATGTAAATACATGCCAAGTGCTAAGGCATGCCAATGTGTGCTAGGTTCTAGGATGTGGCACCAACACATGCTAGGGATTTCCAAGGAAACACAAGGGAGGACTCATTTCAATTACATGTAAATGAATGAATGTGAGTGTGTGATAGGGAGTGTTAACAAGTTATAGGTGTGCTAAGGAGGGAGTGACAACGTATGATAAGAAGTACCAATAGACGATAGCATGTTAGGAAATCCTACTAAGATGTGACAAGTGCCATGGTGTGCCAATGTGTGCCAAGGAGTGTTAGGAAGTGTTAGGGAAACACAAGGGAGAACTAGGACATAATGCATGGAAATGAAGGAATAAGAGTGTGTGGCATGAAGTGTTAGTGAGTTCCGAGTGTGTTAAGGAGGAGTTACAAGGCATGCTTGGCAATGCCAAGGAATGCTAGAGTTCTAGGGCGACATGCAGCCAAGATGTGCCAATGTGTGTAAGGAAGTGTTAGCTAGGAGTGCCAAGGAAACACAAGGGAGAACTATGTCAAAATGAATGGAAATGAACAAATAAGAGTTTGTGATTAGAAGTTTCAGTGAGTTCTAGGTGTGCTAAGGACAAATTGACAAGATATGCTAGGGAGTGTTAAGGCATGCTAGAGGCTAGGGGAACATGCTAAGATGGCATAGGTGTTAGGGTGTAACAACACGTGTCAAGGAGTGATAAGGAGTGCTAGGGAAACACAGGGGAGAACTAGGTAAAAATGCATGGAAATGAATGAATAAGAGTTTGTGACCAAGAGTGTCAGCAATGTCTTGGTGTGCTAAGGAGAGAGTGACAAGGTATATTATGTAGTGCCAAGGAATGCTAGAGTGTTAAGGCAGTAGGAGAAGATGTGTTAGGTGCTAGGGTGAGCTAGGGAGTGTTAGGGGGTGTCAAAGAAACATAAGGAAGCACTAGTTCAAAATTCATGGAAATTAACAAATAAGAGTGTGTGAGAGGGAGTTTCAATGAGTTCTAGGTGTGTTGAGGGAGTGACAAGGTTATATGCTAGGAAATGCCAAGGTATGATAAACTACCAAGGAATGTCAGGAACTACCACGGTGTGCTAGGGAGTTTCAAAGAATGCCAAGGAATGTAGGGGATGTTAACGCATGCCACAAAGTGCCAAGGCATTCTAAGACATGTCAGGTGCTATGGCATGTTAAGATGTAAATTGTGTTGCTTAATTGTTTTAGACCAAGTTTGGATGTGATGAGCCTTGTCTTGGTAACTTGTTAAGTGGGATGAGTGAGATTGTACATGAGTACCCTAAGATGAGTTACAAGTAGTTCTTAGTTGAACAAGGCATATGTTGAATTTCCATGACACATGAGAATCCGGGTTTGGCCTTACAATTTTTTATGCGAACACGCTCAAGTGCCATAACACATCTACTATGTAGAACAAAATCTGCCATGAAAGAAAAAGTAATGGATTGAATGCACATAGTTTAGGGTCTGCACATCTTCATATTGTTATAGCTCCAAACACCACCCTTGGTATTTGTGATGCTTGGTTTATGGCCTAGGGCAACCCCTCCTTCCAGACTTAGTCCAAATGTTTTAAAAACAGTGTTTTATTCCCTGTACGCTACTTTGCCTTGAGATAAAACTGTGTACACACGGGTTAGTGAATACCCAACCTGTGTATATGTGTTAAAACACTTAAAAGAATTAAATTTCCTTATCTATGGGCGGAGTTCACGGGTTTTACCTATTGTTTACCTCCTAGTGCCTGTGGCCCAACTGTTTCCCAGCTAAAAAACTAATTGGGAGAAGTATAAATAGACTTCTATGGGAAGGCCTTAAGGAGGAGAAGAGATAGAATTAATATACTGAAATTATCACTGACTGAGTCTGAAGTATCCCTGTGCTTTAAGCACTTCCCCAAGTTTTAGGAAACCCTTATTTCCTTGAGTGTTGATATTCTCCCACTTGCTTGAGATATCATGGTATTGGTTATGGAAGGAGGCTGTTGAAGACTGGGACTAGACGGATTTGAAGGACAGTTCCGCTTGGAGCCGGAAGAAGAAGACTCAAGTGAATTCTCTCTGTGTTGATTATAGATTTCTACAATAAAAAAAACGTTGTCTTGTTCCCAAGATTAACTTTGTTTATGCATCAAATACTGTTGTAATTCATGTATGAATGTTATTTTGATGTATAACTAATCATCTTTCTTATATGGTATAAAGTTAGTTTCATGAAAATGCTTTATCTATATGCTGCTATGTATGTTTGAATTGGTTTATTTTCATATTCGAAGATCATCATGAGTTGCAGAGGGTTTGAACCATGCTAGAACTACCCAAACGAAGGACATCCGGGTATGGTCACTATCGCATAGTTTGTTTATATAAGCATGTTGCCTGAGTTGTATGAGTGTTTTTTACTATAGTTTTCTCTTGTGTTGGGGTTTCAACCCAAAGCCCTAGGTACTTATTTGGGTAATAGAATTGGCAACTTTGCAGGGGATAAAAATCTTGTTATTCCTAGTTTGGGTTGTTTAGTGTCAATCAGGGCTCAGTTCTTGGTTCGCTTGCTATGACAATATTGTTTAGTCTAGTAGAAACTCAAACCATAAGTCTGATATTTTTGATTTGCCTTTATTTTTTATTTTCTTGCAAAACTCAGTATACGCACTTTTGTCTGTTTACAGTAGCGTACACACACTCGTTTCTGTGAAATGAAGTCGTGTATACGCGAATTTCCTTTACCAGAACAGCATGTGCATGCCTTTGTGCTTGAACACAGACACGTATACCATTTTTTGCATGCTTTTTTCAAAGCTCTCTGCCCAGAAAGATTTGTTTCCTGGTCTATTTGGTCTCTAAGTGGTCAGTTTCTGTCTTTAGAATTTTATTATTCAGTGAGCTTACTATTTTGAATTCTCTTCCGCTTTGAAAAGTTTTTGGCATAGGTTTGCTTTTGAGAGAGTTTTATGATTTGTGTTTTGACACACAAGACTTCTTAAGAGGTTCTTGATTGTTCTGGTTCTCTGGAACAACAGATTGTTTTCAAGCTTTGTGTCAAGCTTGATTATTGGTCTACTTGCTTTGCTTTCCGTCATTTTGTGGCCTTACACCTTTTCTTGCTTTTTCAAAGTTTCCATTTGACAAATTTGAAAGTGTTTCTTTCCTGACTTCTTGGTCAGTTTCTCAAAGCTCTTTTGATGCTTTTGGATCGTTTATTGCAAGTTGAAGCCTTTTTTGTTCAAGTTTTCATTCGATGTCGAATTGGTAACTTATAAAGTTTCCTTGTGCTTTGCTTTCGGTCTTTGAGTCTTAAGTGACATTTTGAGTACTTTCGAAAAGTTGTTTTCATTGCTTCTTGAAAAAGAAAAGTTCTTAAAAAACATTGTTTTTCTTTCTTTTGCCGAGTTTGATTTTGGTTTCTTTTGATTTATTTTTTTAAGTGAATTGTGTTCTTTTTGGTAGTCCTTCTTGTTTAGAGAAGATTTTGTATTCAAAATTTGTATTCTTTTCAAATACTTAAGTTGGCTTATTAAAGTTATAAACAATTGCTTTCATTCCTTTTTAGAGTAATCTAGGACCTTGCATTTTCATGTACACCTTGCATTAGGGTAGTTTTGCATTACTAAAGCATCAATAGTCTTTTTAGTTTTTGTGAGTGTGAAGTGTGCTTTAAGAAAAGAAAAGAAAAAGTTTTTGCTTTATAGAAGTTTCTTAGAACCCAAGTAGAAGTTTCTTTTCATCGAAGAACAAACGATTGCATTCATATAAGTTAGTTTTTCATTAATTTCTTTTGCATCATATAAACACCATCGGTTTCATTTCCATTTATCCCTTTGACTTAAAAGAACAATTATTTAAAATCAAGTGCTTAATAAAATAAACTAGAACTTTTTGTATTGTCATTAGAATACACCAACAAGTCTAGGTTTATTTAGGGCCTTGGATTAGGTAAGAGGAGAGTAAACTCTTCAAGGCCACTCTAAGTTGTAAAACATAGAAGTTTGATTAAAGAGTGAAATCCAATAGTGTTAAGGAGACTGGGAAAGCTCTGTGACTCAGAGTTAAGCACGAGGGTTCGTGAAGATAAGGACGAGAGATACCTCCTCTCTTACTTGTCGGATCCTACCTCACAACTGTTCCACCCAGCTTTTGATATGAGTTGGTGTCTTTAGTTTCCTATCCTAGGGATCCACACATGTGGGTATGGAGGGGAATCTTGTGGAACTTGAGGTTGACGTTGCATCCCGTTTAGCAGTACTTCTGGAGGGCACCCTTGCGAAGCTTGGGGGCTGGCACCGACAAAGGATGTTGTTTGGAGGTCAACGTAACTACCTCTGATACCTTTGCCAGCAGGCCTGGGGCATAATTACCCTAAAATATTTTTGGAAGGCCCTTATTATTAACTTTCTTGTATTTTGGTGTCTGGTCCTAATCACCTAGAGAGGAAATACTTGGAAGTTGCTTGATTGCTGATATCGTTAGGGACATTTTAGTGAGTGTTATGTGCTCCTAGTTGGCCTAGCTTCTAATTTTCTTGAGTCTTTAAGTAGATCTCATAAAATAATTCAAAGTGGCTCATCGACCATCTCGACGGTCTCGAAGACTTCGTGGGCTTTCACCTACGAGTCCAGAGCCTTCTCCTAGAAGGCATACGAGCGATTCTACCAGTGGCAACAGGTGCATCAGAGATTGATACTCCACTTTGGGGAATTAGTTCTCAAGATAGACCTGGTACTACTACAAAGTTAGAAGGAACACACTAGTTCTTTCTCGAGTACTCTTCCAGTCGGAAGATAGTATTGAAGTAGAAAAGCTTTCAGATTTGGTTGCGGCTCTAAATTATCCTCTCCCTCTCAATCATCCAGGTGTATTGTATACATTGGAACTCCAACTCACAGGCCTTCAAGCCCAGGTCCACACACATCTATCCTTTCAATGCCCACTGTTGGAAGCATGGCATCCACCACAAGTGTTGCAAGAATGCAAACTCCCATATCTGTGCAAGGGGAAGGAACTATTTCCAACCCTTATAACACTCCCAACACTTCCTTATTTGGGTCTACTTCCATTCCATCAATGAGTGGAAGTTCTGAAGCTAATGCATCCAGTTTTTGATTTTTCCCTTTTGGGATGTCCTCTCAAGGTATTCCTTTGGAATGGAAGTTCTCAAGCTAATGCATCCAGTTTTGGATTTTTCCCTTTTGGGATGCCCTCTCAAGGTATTCCTTCAGTTCCATTGAATATACTGTCAACCGCCTCTACATCCATGATGAGTGGATCAACTTCTTTTCAGGGTTTCCCATTTGGATGCGGTCGTATACCACATTCCAATCCGACAGTAGGGTCTATGCCTTTTCCTTTTACAAGTCAAGGTAGTAACCCCTTTCAGAGTTGGACAAACCCTATGGTTAGTGGGATAGGAGCTGGGAATCAGTTTTTCAGCCAATAGGGGAATGTGTGGTATTCCTTCGTTAATTCATTTCAAAGTTTTTCACCCTTTGCTAATGCTTGGAACCCTTATTAGGGGCTGTTAGCTCCTTTCAATACTTCGTTAGGGGGTAACTTTACCGGTTACGAAGGATTTTTGGCAGGAGTTGGTCAAACTCTGAGTTTTGCTGGACCACAAGGATTTTCCTTTGATTCAGTAGGTTTTACAAGTTACTTCAAGCAACTTGGTGCCTTTCAAAATCCAAGTCATTCTTTTCAAACCTAAGGGAACCTCGCCTAGTCCAAATGGAATTCCCAAGGTCCTCCACGACTTCCTTTTCTGGCCACGCTTAATTTGCCAAACTTGACTGAATTGATAAATGATCCAATTAGGTATAATCTGGCTTGGCCTCCAGTCCCAGCTAAAATTCCATTGGATATTCCAAAATTCGAAAGGAAGAATGGTGAAGACTCGGGAGACCATGTGACAACGTTCCACTTATGGTGCTCATCAAACTCCCTGATATATGATTCAATCAGGTTGAGGTTATTTTAGCGCACCTTAACTGGGAATGCAGCCAAATGGCATATAGAGTTTCCAGGGGGCACCTTTATTTCTTTCATTGATTTGGCTATATTTTCTTAAACCATTTTCAGTTGCCTGTCCGCTATGAAGCAAGAACTGAGATTCTGGCCAATTTTCATCAAGAGATGGCAACTCACATTTCGGATCATGTCCAGGAATGGAGATGGAGAAAGAGGCTTATCAAAGCTAAAATTCCACCAAAGTTCCATCTCGAATGGTTTCTAAAATATCAACAACCTGAAATCTCTAAGAATGTTTCTCTTTCTGGTGTTTATTCAGAAGAGCAGGCTATTTTTCGAGCCCAGCAGTTAGAACTGATATATTCTCAGTCTGGGACTCTTCAGAAAATCCTACTTGACACTCTTATATCCAAGGTTGATTTAGCCAAATCAAAGCCAAGCCCTCATGTCGATGGTATAGTTGGGTCAATTGACGTGAATACGGTGAACATTTTGAACCAATTGTAGTAGTTGTCTATACAAACTGCTTCTTCTAACCAGGTAGCACCATCTAGACCTTCACCTTCCCAACCTACTTCCATAAATGTTCAAAATTCTAACCCCAAAGGAAATCAATGATCCAATGGGAAGAAGAAGGGATGAGGTAAAAAGAAGAACTAGGAAGGGAAGGGTAATGCGAACAAACCCAGCAATGATGCTGACAAGGGTAGAAAAGAATCCAAGAAGAAAGTTAAATTTCCATGCAAGTTATGCAATGGAGATCATTTGACTCACCTCTGCCCCAAGATTCAATATGCTCAACACTTGTTAGTGCAGCAAGGGTCCTCTAGCTCCCAAGTTGTCTTGACTAACCCTTTTCCCCAAGGGTAGCAATTACTTGCTGGCGCAAACTCAAATGCTAGTACCTCCGCAGGGGCAACCAGGAAGAGGAAAATTCCTAAAATGTGTATATGATGAACTCTCATGTCGATGATGCCACACAGGCACGCGATTATGGTGAAACAGAAACATCTAAGGTTAAAACTATTCCCGAAACCACCGACCCACTTCATATTGAACGACCCTTTGTTGAGTCTATACCTCGAATACCGAAAGGTTCCGCTAAGCACTTGACGATTAACCCTAATGCTAGGGCAGCCCAGAACTACTCGATTAGAGAAGACCTGGCTCAAAGTCCTTGCGCTATATCTGCATTGGAGGTACTCTAGTCATGTCCTTCTCAGAGAAGTTCTTTGCTTTCGGCAATCAGAGCAGTAGATCCAAAAAATTCTTTAGTGCTCACTTTTGATATGCTGAATGTCAAAAAGAGACTTCCTCACCATATGGCTTTCCAGATAAATTCTACTTACTGTAAAACTAATATTTTTCGGACAGTTATAGATGAGGGAGATTCCACATGTGTCATGTCTATGTTATGTTGGAAGGCCATTGGATCACCTTCAGTTGTTCCTTCATCGACTATCTTAACTGCATTTGATGGTCATTCTCATAGGCCACACAAAATTATCCCGTCTTTTCCTATATGTGTTGGAGGAAAGTTCATTAATATTGAGGAAGAAATCATTGATGCCAACCTAGATTACAACCTCCTCTTAGGAACGAATTGGATTTATGAGATGGATGCCATAGTTTCATCTCTATTCCGCATCCTTTGTTTTCCTCATGAGGGGAGGGTTGTTAAAATTGATCAATTAGATTATTCTCCGGGTGATTCTCGTGCAACTTCAGATTCTACCATTCCATTGGTGGATAATCCTCATCAACATATAGAGAATTTAGGATTTGGGATATACTCTTCCTTGATGGGTGTATTTGACCTTCCCCCTTCTACTGCTAGAATCGATATAATTTCATCCTCCAATGAGCCTTTACGGAAAGAGTTTTTTCCAACTCATTATTTTTCGGACCTTGGGACCTTACCTTCATCTACGACCACATTAGATGAAGGGTAGGTGGGTGGAATAGCATTTCCTATGTCTACAACAAAACTTAGATATGAATCTATTGATAACTCTACAGACAACCATCCAACTCCTTTTTCTGAGGAGGATTTAGATGGTGACGTGGCTTCTTCTTGGACCCTTGATTCCACTTCTGCTTTGGATACAATTTTTCTATCTGACGAAGCAATTTTCGAAGCAATGACAGTTGTAGACCAACCATTGGAAGATTTACATCATCATTCATATTTTCATCCTCCTTTGCATGAAGTCGAATCTAGGTTCTCCAATCTAAATACGAGCTATGTTTGTATAGTTTCAAACCCTTTGGCTCCAACATAGTTATCTACCGAAGGTAATATATTGATTGGCTCAAGAACTGTACCTATAAACATCTCTAGGAACAAGTTGGTGGAGCCCCTAGATGGGCTCTACCTCAAGAAGTATTTTGCGTAGGTCTTGGCCAAGCAATTTCTTCTTTGAATATTTTGTATTTTTGTACATATTTTGTCGGGCATTTTGTGATATCGACATATTTTTGATCTGCCTTGGCAGGTGTTGATGGATGACTTGTTATATTTCAGATTCGCCGATGGTGCTAGTTGGCACACTCGGAATCTTGCTTCCACAGCTTGGGTGATTTATTATCCATCTGTTCAGTTGATGGTGTCAAGGGGAGTATGTATTGGTCCTACTTCCAATAACATTTCCGAATATACTGTCATTATTAATTTACTATCTGAAGCCATTTCTTATGGAATTGATTCGTTGGTAGTGTACCTTGACTCATAGTAGGTAGTGTCACAATTGAATAACATTTATCAGGTTTGGGATCCTTATTTATATCACCAAGAAGTTAACTACTACATTGGCCACACACCGAAGTATGCGGACCCAGTCCCGTGGTACTCCTACCACGCGGCGCTGCATATCCTCAAGTAGGTCCTCTATGGCTATCTTCAGTACCTGGTGATTCAATCTCACCAGGTTTCTTTGGACTGCATATAGGACCCTCTCTGTCTTAGTTGTTGCCTCTTCGGTGCCTCTTTTGTGACGCTTGTGCCGCGGGAATCCATCTAGTCTCACTGGACCCACATCTAGAACGTGATCATTTTATTAGTATTTTGTCCCATCAAAATATTTCTAAGCTCATTTCACATCTAAAAAATAAAAAAATCTTAAAAATTGATAATAAAAAAACTAAAAAAATTGTTACCTATGTCTCCCCATGCTCCATTTGGTGGCAACATCAAGTCTGGATCTCCTCGGGAATCCATGCCAGCAAAAGGGTAGTTGTTGACTGCAATGATCTGTTGGTCCCACCAGGTGAAGAACTCATCATCGAAAGTCATCCTCGACACGTCCCTGCCTACAAGGCCTTTCATCAAGTTAGCCCACCTACCCATCCATGGATTTCGCGGGCTGCTGATAGAGACAAATACCTTGGGCGTAGCCCAGGTACCTTCTCAAAGAAGAATGAGCATAAAATGGTCCCATATCCAAAGTTTTTTGTTTGACCCTTCTGAATGGAGGTCATCTGACTCTTCATGTTGGTTAGAAGAGGTGTGCACCAATAAAACACAGTGGTTAAGCATTCCACTGCCAAGCTCATGGACACCCATGAAGCCTGATGTAGTGAAGTTGATCCATTTACCCTTGGAAATGGTAAATAGTAGAATCCTTAGAGATAAACTATCCACGTGATTGATTGGAATCTAACTTCCAATATTTTCCTGATGCCCAGGACAGTATATGTGTACATAGTCTTCTATTGAAAGACTACTCCATGTCCTGTCAGTCGAATGCACAACCTCCCCTCTTTGGGAAAGGCCTGTGATAAAGTAAATGTCTTCCACCTCAATCCAGAGAGTAATATGATCTATCATGAAGGCATTATCCGCCACACTCCAGTAGTGGATTAGTAATTTGACCAGGTGTGTGTTGGCCTTCATGTTCAGCATTTTTAAGAATTTCAACAAGCTGCACCCTCTCAATGCATCTAGTGCAGTTTGGTTGTTCATTACCTCATTGTTAATTGTGGTATGCTCTCTCTCTCTCTCTCTCCATGTGATGTTCATCTTGAAAATAAATGAGTTTCAACCGTTAGATTTTGTGTTTGAATTTAAACTCACGTACACACAGTCGCGTGTAGGGCCATCGTATACACGGGTAGGTCACAGCGAACCCGCATGTACGCAGAGTTGGATTTTTTGACATGAATTACCACAGTCAAATCTTAATTAAAACTTCTAAAAAGTATCACAAAACATTCCAAGTGTGGTTTGAGGGTAACCTGGTAACTTTGGTGCGATTTGAACGATCGAATTCTTCAGAGGCAAGTTTTCTCCTTTTTTGGTCCACAGCTTTTTTCCAAATGCAAATGAAAAATTTGTGAGTTTAAAAATCAATATATAGCTTTAGAATTTCAAAAAAAATTCTCAAAACTTGATTTTTCATCTCATGAATTTTTTGACTTGTGGGCTTGGATTGTCGAGAATGGGTTATTGTTTTAGGATATTTTGGACACTTCTTCGAGATCTTATTTCGATCCCATGACTGCTAACCTATCATGGCAAGTATAGTTCACTTACTGGCATATAGGTTAGGGAAACCATTTTTTTCATTGCATCTTGCATACTAGCCTTCATTCATCAATACATTAGCCATAGGGTCGACCCCACTGTGTCTTGGTTAGCAAACCATGTTCACTCACCAATTTTTTAAATCATCATGTGATGGTAGAGCCATCCTTTACATGGGCATCATAATTAGCACCTCACTGACATTGGTTTCCCATGCTGATATATTGAGTAGGCTCGGGAGTCCTCTTTATCCTGCCATGACTTATGTATTGAAGACACATTCTCCTTGCTTCTACACTTATTTCTAGCCTTCTACCCTAAAGGATCCTTTGTGTTGAGTTGTATTGTTGAATTATATTTTGACTATTTGCACCTTTTGGCCTTGAGCCGACTTCACTTGGACTCGTGTTTAAGCCACTTATTTGACCATGTCTTCTGCAAAATCAATCATGAAATCACTTAGCTTCTACAACTTGACACACCCTTTGACCCGTGGAAGGAACATCCCTTTGAGTGTCCTTGACCAGTTTCACCTCCCTACATTGAGCATAGGATTGTTCCCATCCCAGGAACTAGATCATCTATTTCTCTGACACTCATTCTTTCCACTGTACTATAGCATTATTTTATTTTTTTTCTAGCTTAAAGAAAAAGACAAAAAAATTATATATTCCAAAAAGAGTAGGAATGGGACCACATTTCCATATATTGTTGGCAGCTAGAGTTATTCGTGTCACCCTTGAACAAAGAACTCAAAATAAAGTCTCTCCTCCATTTTGGGCAGGATTTAGTTTGACTTAGGTATGCCATAACCTTGTTATTGAGTCAGTTCTCCTCCAATTGGTTACCTCTTCCAATCATATGGAGAGTTCGCTCATGCCTCCTGCATGACAAACTTATATAGACTTATCATATGCTTCCATATAGTCATTATTGAGTCGTGCTTTTGTTCAAGGGAAGTAAGCCTGAGTCAGCCTCTCCGCGGTGTCTCTTGACTTATTTTTTCAGTCGGCCATCCCTAGTTGTTAGTGTCATGTCTATCATCACATCAGTTATATTGGTCCTTTGCTCGTGTCGGTTTGATAAGGTATCCATTGACTTCTTGTTGGCAGGTCTTGTCCTTATCGATGACGACATATTGCTCTGAGGGCAAGCCTAGAGCTACACCCTAGCCCTATTTTCATTATTGATAGGTCACCTTGTGCTCAACATTGATCGGTATCATGGGTCTTTGACTGAGTGGCTTCCCTTGTGTTTGACATTAGCTTTCATTATCACACATTGGGATTTTTACAGTGCCTTGGTTTTCATTTGACCCTATTGGTGGATTCCTTGCCTCTGCATCAACTTTCATTATTGGTTGGTTTAGAGGGTTTCTATCGTGCGCTAGCTACATCTTGTGTATGTAGGAAACGTGCTTTAGTCGGGTCACTACATCTTTTTCATCTGATTCCTTCCACATTATTGGCCTATGGGTTACACTCGTGCTAGATTGATGAAGGATGCCTTAATGCCTTCCTTCTAGTGGATCTTTTCCTATCGACTATAGCTCATTAATCTGGGATAAAGATCTAGAGTCCATTTGGTAGTACCATGGGGTTTGCAATCATCAGCGGTAGATTCCTTCGCTATCGATAGTGGGAAAACATCATTTTCCATTGATTGATAGATTCTTCCAGGTGTTCGACTTCAGCTCATTCATTCGCACTTGTTAGATTGTACTGAGTATCTTGACTCTCATTATCATTATCGATGAGTAGTCTTGTGTTTGTTAACAGTATACATCAATGAATGGTAATCAAACAATTTCTCACATGGTCGATTTCAGATCA
The DNA here is from genome assembly GCA_000404065.3 of Pinus taeda. NCBI lineage: Eukaryota > Viridiplantae > Streptophyta > Pinopsida > Pinales > Pinaceae > Pinus > Pinus taeda. The sequence goes on from APFE030355594.1 coordinate 61,925, forward strand.
TTTATTCCCATTGTGTAGAAATGTACCACGGCAGTCGGTGAAGACCTCAGGTTGCATCAACATGTTTTGGTTCACTTGTCAGTTGCTCCTGTTACTGCTAGTCGACACCATCCATCTTATATGTTGTAGTCCTTCATAGCGACATCTTATATGTTGGCATATGAGTTGCGATGTAGTATCATCTTATTCCATCATGTTCATTTGGTACTATTGGGATCAGTTTTTTATCAGTGATCAGCTTCATCTTTCAGCTTCATTGATCATCTTCTTATATGTGATATTGAGACATGTACTTGTTCAATCACGATCAGATGATCCATTATATACTTTCAATCCTTTATACTTGTATACATAGTGGATCCAATTTTACTTAATATGTAGACATGCTTTACTTTCTCTGAGTATGGGTATGTGCGCCTCAGAAAATAGTTTCTTTCTTATCTCTTTTTGATGGCTTGGCAAGCTGAATTTTTGTGAAGTCCTTCTCAGTTTCGACAGGTTTCCTTTCCATATACTTAATACATTTCGGCCATCATGTACCCCTTTGAACTAATATATTAGGGGGCATCTATTATAGCTCCAAACACCACCCTTGGTATTTGTGATGCTTGGTTTATGGCCTAGGGCAAACCCTCCTTCCAGACTTAGTCTAAATATTTTAAAAACAGTGTTTTATTCCCTGTACACTACTTTGCCCTGAGATAAAAGTGTGTACATGCAGGTTAGTCAATACCCAACCCGCATATATGTGTTAAAACACTTAAAAAAAAAAAATTTCCTTAACTATGTGTAGGGTTCACGGGTTTTACCTATTGTTTACCTCCTAGTGCCCGTGGCCCAACTATTTCCCAACTAAAAAACTAATTGGCAGAAGTGTAAATAGACTTCTATGGGAAGGCCTTAAGGAGGAGAAGAGATAGAATTACTATACTGAGATTATCCCTGACTGATTCTGAAGTATCCCTGTGCTTCAAGCACTTCCCCAAGTTTCAAGAAACCTTTGTTTCCTTGAGTGTTGATATTATCCCACTTGCTTGAGATATCATGGTATTGGTTATGGAAGGAGGTTGTTGAAGACTGGGACTGGAAGGATCTGGAAGACGGTTCCACTTGGAGCCAGAAGAAGAAGACTCGGGTGAATTCTCTCCGTGTTGATTATAGCTTTCTACAATAAAAAGAAACGTTGTCATGTTCCTGAGATTAGCTTTGTTTATGCATCAGATACTGTTGTAATTCATGTATGAATGTTATTGTGATGTATAACTAATCATCTTACTTATATGGTATAAAGTTAGTTTCATTAAAATGCATTATCTATGTGCTGCTATGTATGTTTGGATAGATTCATTTACAGATTCAAAAATCATCAAGAGTTGAAGAGGGTCTGAACCCTACTGGAACTACCCAAATGAAGGACATCTGGGTATGGTTGTTATCGCATAGTTTGTTTATATAAGCATGTTTCCTGAGTTATGTGAGTGTTTCTTACTATAGTTTTCTCTTGCTCTGTTGGGGTTTCAACCCAAAGCCTTAGGGTACTTATTCCTATAACACATATGTTAATGCTTATTATTGTGATATACAATAGCCATTTATATGTCTAGTGTAAGACTCCTCTGGATATTTCTATCCAGCAAAAACATCTCTGTGGCGAAAGGTGTACTTTCAGAGGTTGCTCCATCAAAAATAGCAACCAAAAGGGACCTTACTATGCACATAGATGAAGAATTAAGAATATTATTATCTATGAGTGCTGATGTGGAGGTATGGGAAAAAATTACAGAAGCAGTGAACCTTTTTATTCAACAATCAAGATCTCAAAAGGAAAATGTGTGATTATATATACATGTGTGATAGTATTTGGAGAAATACCAACTTAACCTACAAATGTTTTGACATTTTGCTGGAGCTGACATATAATTGTTCCTAAATTTAATAAACATGTAAAATAGTATTGAATTTTCAATACAAAATATAAATTGATAGGAACATGGCCAAATTGTGAAAGTGTAAAAATTGGTATGGTTTAAAGGGACCGATCCCCTTGAAAAGTCTTAAATGTGGTAATTAAGGTTGAGCCTCGTTCTAGAACCCCTTTGGGCATCCATCTTAGGAATTGGTGTAGGATGCAACATTTCATAATAATTTTTGTAACAGTGTTGTCAACACTTGTATAGTGACATGGGGTTGGAGTTGGCCTGTCAAAGCTCATTGGTCTACTTTGGAAATTCTCTAGGGTGATGACTTAAATGATTTGTAGTATGGGGCATGATTTGATATTTAGTTTCAATTGAAGAAGCTTTAGAGGCTAGATATTGCAGAAAAAACCCTTGTTTTGAATAGGGAATCACATGCCACTGAAGAAAGTAACAGCAAGTACACAAATTTGAAACTCAAACCACATCACTATTTATTACTCTTTGAAACAAGAAATAACTAAAAATTTCAAACACTGCTATTCACTTTTCCTTTAGTCTAGAAGGTACAATGAATCTGGAAACATGTACAACAATGTCTCAACTTTATTAAATCCTAATCCTAATGCACCTTCCTTGCATGGATAGATAAGACAATTAAATTCTGCCGCTATTGAATATGATATGAGATATGAAAACATGCTTCTGTAGATAAGGCTGAGAATTAATAACTAGTGAAGTGCTCCTTTTAACTGTGCATGCAAAAACTAAATAAAGCGAAGAGCTTCACTACTTTAGGTGCCAGAAACGAATCCACTACCTAAGGTAAGTTCTTTGCCCAGAACAAGATATTAAGGACTCATAAACTTTGTTGCTTCCTTCAAGAGAGGTGTATGCCAAACAGAATTAAGCTATCATGCACTATCCTCCAAATTCATTCACCTTTAACAGAAATCTTGTGCCAAGAAAAAGACAAGAGACCAATATCCAACAGAATTCGCTAACCAGCCAGAGACCCTTGTGCTCAAACAACGTGATAATAAGGGAATGTCAACTAGGGTGGAATATTTCACCACCGAAATTGACAAGAGATAGAAGGGGTCAAAAACTATCATACCTAATGCTCAAGAACAAATGAATTAATCCACACTTGGTGATCCAAAATGAATTCAATCCTTCTTTATTTATATATTTTCCAAAGGGGTTTCATATTCTTAACTGATTGAGTAAACCTTACTCCAAACCCCAAATTTGGGTTTTTTAAGCTCAGTTTCCCCAAAAATTGCCCAACAATCGGTATTTTGGGGTTCCCCCCCTTTATGGAGGACTATAGTCTAGGGGGATGGATAGGATATTACATCCCATTCATCCTCAATTTGTAGAGGATGTTACATGGCACCTAATAAAAGAAACAGTGCTTTAGTTGAGGAGGTAATAACTAAATTCTTATTTCTTTCCACACAGGACATGCATCTTGCAAAAATGATCATGGAGTACAAATACTACAAAAGGCCTAAATCTTACTAGCATTGTCATAGTCCTATTATCACTTAGAATTTTCTCAAGGTTAAAGAAAGAAATTTCCGAGGTAACCACAAACCAATCTTTTAGACTCAAGTTCTAGCTAACCTAAGTCCAGAGAGGGCTCTCTCTTTATAATTTAGCTTTGTTTGCTGGGATATTAGGCTAGTTATGAAAGTTCAGGGGTGTTTTGTTTTGTTTGGTGGAATTAAGGAAATAGATGGGTAGAGTAGGTATTCAGGCCATTGGGCTATGGAGTCAATTTGGAAAAATATAACAGGATTTGATTAATCACCGAGGTAAGAGTTCATAAGGAAATCTAGCATGGCAAGGACAAATCTAAAAGTCTTAATGGATGGAAATCTTAACTAGTGCCAAAGGCAATGAAGAATCCTTATCAGGGATCAAGATGAAGAAGGGAAGTTTGGAAAATAGCAAGGGCAATTAAGAATCCTGTACTAGGGGCCAACAGAAGGAATGAATTACAGAAGTGAGGGAGCAATTAAGAATTCCTGGACTTAAGCAATTTAGTAGAAAACATTAAATAAGCAAACAATTAAAACAGAGAGAACTTAAGATAGTTCTAATGATATTATTCCTCATTTGATTTTAAGAACTATGAGAAACACATATGATATTTCATAACATAAAGGAAAAACAATATTCAAACTCAAAGAAATGATACTTATTTGTTTCCCACATTGCACATGAATTGAGTGAAATGTCCTCAGCTTTATTTAATCCAGTCAACCAGTCCAGCCTTGATTACACTAGCTCCTTTAGCTCCAAACAAAAAATCAATAGAAATTATTTTTAATCCACCCAAAATACTTCAAATGAAGAAGTATTTATACTAATTCTAAACTGAAATATCTTGAAGAAATATCAAGATTGGTTTTACAAATATCTCAAACTGTTTTACATTAATAGAACTTAAATGAAGGACACTCAAAACTAATGAATCTAATTGGAACTATTTTTATGGATTTATGGTGACAAGAGAAGATAAAATCGAATTTGATAACAACTCTTGAGTGATGATGAGGCATCCCAATCACTAACTGCATCCTTTCTTTGTGCATTCTGCCCCAGAAATTTCTGCAAACTCAAGGTCCAATGATACGCTTGTATATCTCAATCCGAGATCGATATGTAAAAAGTGAAAGAAGCTATTGTAGATAAGAATGGTTTTGAGATCAACCTCTCTTGGTTTCTAAAAATACAGCTCCAGCAGTTCACAATATTCTCTACAAAAAGATGTCTAAAACATGACTTTACACAGTCCGAAAAATAGGCTATGAAGACATGCACTTATCTCACTTTTGGTAATACCTATGTAAAAAGTGAGATAGTTTTTTGTATATTGGCCTATTTGGAACAAAAATCTCCTCCCATTTCTTAAAATACTTCTTGGATTGGTCACAATAGTTTCTACAAAACTATGACTTAAAGAAGAAATTTCTTAAGAATGTACCATTTCTGCTCTGATTTCATCTTTTAACCTCAAATTTCTTTTAACTGTTTTTCACTTTTACTTTGTATAAACTTCATTGTTACTAGTGAAAGTGTTTTCATATCTATTTAAACCTTACTGCATCCAAGTTTACTTTGACTGTTTTACTTTTACCGTTCTGTTTTTTCATCTGTCTTCACTTTGACATGAAACTGTATGCTATGCTTTGTAATTGTCTTCCCTGCTATTTATCTTCATGCTAGCTGATTCACTTAACTTGGTCTTCAATATGATACTCTTTAACCCTAATACACTTTGACTATTCTTTACTGTGTCCTTTTACCTTCACTATATATTTTAGGTTTTTACTGTCTTGTAACTGTATTCTCTGTCTCGTTGCTCTATTTTGACTGTCAACGCTCTGTGTAGTTGTCTTCTTCTTTTTTTACTTGTATAATTCTGTTCATCCTCTAAGCACAAGTTCTAAATGAGGTTTTCTATTGATTTTTGGAATAAAACAGTTCTGTGACTAGTATCAAAACTACTTATCCAAGCTCTGATCTTAGTTTGATAACCTGAAAAAAAAAAAAAAAAAATAATAAAATAAAAATAAAATAAAAAATAAATAAAAAAAAAAATAAAAAATAAAAATAAAAAAATAAAAAATAAAAAAAAATAAAAAATAAAAAATAAAAATCAATATTATTTAAGAGAACACAGGTCTTCAGGTCTTCATAAAAGGTGCTTGATGGCTCTCTAGCATAGGGATGACTGAGAAAGGGGTCACAATAAGGTTTTGGATGAAAAATAGATAGTGAAATCATGTTGCAGAGGTTCAGGGAGGCACTGGAGGGTTTCATAGGTTTACACAGTCAAACGGACAAAAACCATGAAAACACAGGCTTTTACGTTATAAGGTTTAATGGGCAGAATTTCTAAATATGGCACTAAAGTCAATTAAATGAATAGACAGGCGATTTATCGAAATGGTGGGGAAGTGGTACTGAAAGGGCCATTGCACCTCTTATGAGTCGTGGGTGTTTTTGAGGGGAGGCTGCCCGATGCCATTCATCGGGTGCCACATAGTGGCAGGGGGAATAGTGAAACCACTCACATTGAGTAGGTAACGTTCGGCATCGGAGGCCACCCGATATGAGCATTAGTTGTCAGATCTGAAGGGGTTAGATCGTATGATGGTTAGGGGTGTGATTTGATTGGGGAGTTAATGGAGGGGCTTGATGGAATAACAACTGTGGTTTAAGGGAACTTAATGATGTTGGGGATAATTTGATTGGTGGAACAAGTTATTATTTAATCATTGTTTGATTAATTAACCCCTTTTGTTTGGTGGAGGGTTATGGCTCTTAACTAGTCACAACTGCGCTAAGTATAATGTATTGACATTCATTTATATATCCACATTTACACATTATAACTTAGGCTAAATGCTTTTTTGTGGTTTTTTTGTGGAAAAAGGGGTTTTGTATGGGGATAATGACTTTCCCTGGGCAAATGGTGATTTTTACCTTAGGAAAGGGATTTTTAGTTGAAATGAAGAAATTATGGAAGGAAGGAATGTTGATAACAGGGCTTTCAGTAATTAGTCCCTATAAGTTATTGGGTCGAGGTTTCAGTCCCTCCAGAAGTCAAAGAAATGCTTTGAGCCCCTTTAACTTAAGGTTTTAGGTGCTTTTGACTTTTCTCATGGGAAATTAGTAAATTAAAGGTGAAATTAATGGGGAAATTAATCATTTGACTTTGTAAATGTTCCATTATCATCCACACTCTTAGCAAATTGATGATGAAAGTAAATGATGTGACTTTATCCAATCAATCACCATAATTCTGCAACCATTCTTCTACTTACCCACCTACTCATCCTACCATTTTTACTTCTCTTTATTAGGGTGCACTTAAACTAGCAAACCCTTATCAAAACTTTTTCTTTTTTGTTACAATAGAAATCTATCTAAATATATCCTTATTACATTCAAGGGCTCATAGTTGAGCTCCTTTTATTCACTCTACCTAACTACTTATCTGCCAAGATTAAATAGTTTTGTCATATTTTCATTCTCTATCTATAAACATGAAATTCAAAATATGGAATAACCAACATTAAACTATTTGATTACCATGGACTGTGGCATAAATAACAAGTTTCACACAATCATTATTATGCATAAAAGTAAATGGTAGTGGCATTTGGGCTTGCACACTTTCATGGTCTTTGCTTTCTGGGGTTCATTTTTTCATTTTTTTAGACCTTTTTTATTCTTTTTTCCCCTTGATTTTTCTTTTAAGGCATACCCTCTTTACATTTTTTAATTTTTATAATATGGAAAACATTTGTAGAAAGCAAAGGTATGTACATATTACAAAGATAAACTAAGTCAATCATAAATTATGACACCTATCAGTATAGAAACCTAACAAGTCCAAGAATAAAAATCCTTTCAGGTAAAACAAGGTCAGTACCACATACTACAAGCACAAATGAAAAATTCAAAAACAATATACTTATTCAATGAAATAATGACGAATCATATTAACACACTTTAAATTTAATAGCTCTTGAGTTGCAGTGTCATTCAAAATTTCTCAGGTTGGATCATATTTAAGTACTCAATGTTGTTTTGGGTCCAATTTGGGGAAAGGAGCTCTTGGTGACAATGGGATGATTAGCCTTTTCAAAAGGGAGCTATGGTATACTTTTCAACATACAAGCCATTCATTCTAGTGGAGGAGATATATATAAGCCTTTAATAATGACCTTTCCAAGATCAATTTGGAGGAAAATCCATTTTCAAAGCTTAAACATAGTTCTAGTTTCAAACAAGAGTAGCCATTTTTCAAAACAATTATTAATTCCCAAGAAATTGGAGCCAAGCTGACATGTTGACCATTTATTCTTCTACTAGACAAGGAAGCATTTATGAAAATTCCTTGGCCCTTTGATCCTGTATTTGATGTAAATCTCTTGATTAGAAATGTAATAAATGATGCAGTTTATAATAAGGAAAAGGGAAAAGTAGAGGGCCAGTTAATAATTATCTCTAAAAACTCTCAATAGAATCCTAACATATTTGAAATGGAAAGGATAACTCCATGGTTATTTTTTGCTTTAGAAACTTTGCTAATTTCCATGATTGAAGCATGTATCCATGCCTCGAAAGAAGCTCACACATGCTTTTGATATTGATTGAAGCAAAGAAAATGTGAAAAGTTACAGTCACATAGAGGTATGGAAAAAAAGTATGTGGAGCTTGTTGTCCCAAAATCCAAACAAATAATGGACAAAAGGTGAAAAAACCAAATCAAAAAGTATGTGTAGCTTTTGTCATGCAGAGGTAGGTGTTAACTCCACACTCTACAGCGAAGGCTTTGCGGCGCAAGTGACACAAAGGTTTGCATGCATAAATTTGGATTAAAAGGAGTGGAGCTTGATGCTACATGTCCATTATTATCCCACTTTGTTATGAGTTATAGGAGATAAAAATAATGAGATATAGGAGATATAGAGTAAATAATATTGTTATTCAAATTTAATAAAAAAATATTACTATGTCTTCCTCGACATAAAAGAAACATCTTCCATAAAATATTTTCTCCATGAACTTAATGTAAATGAATCTCTTCCCATTGACGTGCCTAGCCGCAAATAGAAATGATGCCGATGGGCCAATTTCAGTTTAGAAAATTCACAATTAGTTTCAATTGTAAGATCTCGTATTTTCAATTCAAATTTCAGTTACAAGCAGTGAAAGAGGACTCGTCGATCAATCATGATTAATCATGAGTTGGAATCTGCTCGCTCTCCAAATGATCCGATCTAAATATTTGCGAGTCAAACTCAGATTGACCAAGTTTAACTCATGTTCAATGCAAGTTTGAGTTGAGACTTGCTGATTAAAGAAAATCCCATCGATTGATTCCAATTTATTCAATTTTCAACCTTGACTCTACGAGCATGAGTTTTTCAAGTTTAGGTATGCCGCATTAATAAAAACTAAATGTCATTCATTCCAAAATTTATTTCTCATTTCTCAGGCCCAAAACTCATACATTGAGACCTTTAGTAATCAATCACTACTCACTATCACACAATCCAGACTCAATATCGGGGAACCGCCAAGGTGAGCCTAAGTCCAGACTCCATATTGGGCAGTCGCCAATGTGTGCTCTATCCATACTCAATATCAACCCTCGGGCAGTCGCGACTCACCTTCAGCATGTGTTACCTTTAGGCTTAGCCGCTTCACTATTCAACAATCAAGGTACATTGGCACTTGGCTTAAATAATAGGTATATTACTATATTGAAGTTTCAATGTCGTTTTCAATGGCAAGTTTCAAGTTTCACTATTCAGCAATTAAATGTTCGGTGTATTCCTTTGGTTATGACTTTTCAACCCTATAAATGGAGCTTAAATAGATTTTAAAAATGCACTAAGAAATGGTTTCATACCAACCATCGACCAAGTCATCAAGCATTCCTTCCTTGGTCGATGTCTTGCCGACTTCAAAGGCTTTAACCATGCATTCACAACTTTGGGTATTTTTGTTCTTCCAGAATTTGTTATTGATGTATTGGTTTAGTTGTCTTATGCTAAACGAACTTGCAAATTCAAGATTACAATGAAATATATGTTGATAATATTTCCTTTAGGTAAAATTTCCTCATATATACCTAATTTTGTTTCAAGGTCATAATGATATATTAGGTCAAAATGTGCTTGTGGTGCTGGATAGACTCCTCTTTGATCCTTAACAAAACCTCATATCCTTTAAAACCAACCCTCTTTTTTACGAAGTTATATATGGCATTTTTAATTTTAATTTTTTATTGTATTTTACAGGAGCCAAATTAAATAGAAGGCACAACTCCAAATCTAAACAGAAGCCACAATTTAGACACAAGTCCAAAAAAACAACAATGCTGAGGGAGAAGGAATTTGCTTGGGCTTATTGTGACAAGATCCATGGATACCCTAAGCTCCTTTGGGTAAATTTTTCAAAGCAAAATGTAGTGGGGGAATTTATAGATTCAAGTACCACCTTGCACAAATACCCGACCATGATATAGGTCTCTGCAAAAACGTTGACGAAAATGTCAAACACCAAGAAACCTTGGCCATTGATATGTTGAGTCAGCATAATGCAAATAAAGAAAAGAAAAATATAATATAGGAATTCCTGGAGTTGACAATTTTTCTTCCACTACCCCATTGTTATCTCCCTTTATTGAATCCTCAATGTAGTTTCCCACACATGCCTCTAAGTCCAAGTCAAACTCAAGGCCAAATGAATCTTCCTGCATTCAACATTGGAGGTGGAAACATAAACACCTTTTTTTCTCCCCTCACAAAACCCAGTTCCCAACCTACCTTGGATACCACTGGTTGGAAAAAAATATCCATATTTAGGCAAGGAAGGCCATTGCTAACTTTTGGTACTATGCTGACATACCTTTCCACTATGCCATAAGTCATTATTGGCAAGCTATGATTGATGTAGTTGTTGTTGTAGGTCTAGGGTTCAAAGCTCCTTCAATAGAGAGCATTAGGACAAATTTGAAATTAGAAAGTGTTGAAGATACCATGCTTGTGATATCCGAGTTTCTTTCATCATGGGTAGAAATAGGGTGCACGATCATGAGTGATGGATGGACAGATCAAAGGAATAGAACTTTAATAAATATCCTTGTATCTTGTCTAGTAGGTACAATGTTTCTGAAATCAGTGGATGTCTCGGACAAGGTTAAGACTGCACAACTTATTTGTGAAATGATGGAGGAATTCATTCAAGAAGTGGGAGAAGAACATGTTGCACAAATTTCCACTGACAATGCAGCTAATTATATGGCTATTGGTAGATTTTTTTAGATTAGGCACCCCACTATCTTTTAGACCTATTGTGTTTCTCATTGTATAGATTTAATGCTTGAGGACATTGGTAAGCTTCATTGGATACATGAGGTTGTGGAGAAGGAAAAATATGTAACCAAATACCTATACAACCACATTATTTTCCTAAACACTATGAGAAAATATAGTGAAGGTAAAGAAATTGTTCGACCTGCAGTGACTAGATTTGCAACAAATTTCATATCTTTGCAATTTGTGGTTGAGTAAAAGATAAATATAAAGAGGATTTCCTTGGGACTTGAGTGGATGGCATCTAAACATTCCAAGACCCTTGAAAGCATTGAAGTTGTTGCACTTGTGTTTAATGACGGTTTCTAGAAAGATGCTGAAGAGATTATTGCTGTGATGGAGTCCCTTGTTAGAGTTCTCAGGTACTTCAAGTCTTTTAACTTTTTCATGTTTTAAATTTCATTTCAAGCTTCTTTTTATTTTCAATGTTTCATATTAATTTAAATTTGAAAGCTCGAACTTTCAGGATGGTTGATGGTGACAAACACGGTATGGGTTACATTTACGAGGTGATGGATCTCGCAAAGGAGGCCATCAAAAGAAGAATGGGGATGAGGAGGAAAAGTATATGCCTCTTTGGGACATTATTGATGCACATTGGGATAGGAAATTTCATTCCCCCTTACATGCTGCTAGGTACTTCTTGAACCCATAGCATTTTTATGATAAGATAAAATTTAATGAGGATGGGGAGGTTCACAGAGGACTTATGACATGCATGGAAAGGTGCTTCCCTGATCCAGAGTTTCAAGGTCGTTTCTTTTCCCAACTATAGGATTATAGAGAACCACCTAAAGTTTTTTCCTATACTAGTGTTATACGAGAAAGGTCTAAGGTGTTGCCAAGTACTCTTTGAGGCTTGAAGGCTTTATCAGTTTATTAAATTTGTTTAAACATTATTTTGTATGTTAAATGTTTTATTAAATTTTGTTGTATTTTTAAGTTTTTACTATTTACTATTTAGTATTTCTACTCATGAACCCTTGCCACTTGCTAGGTCTTTGGTGGCAAAACTTTTGTAGTGATACGTTAGATTTGAAGAGAATTTCCATTTGAATCTTAAACCAAGAATGCAATACTTCAGGTTGTGAGTGCAATTGGACCATGTTTGAGAAAATACATTCTAAGAAGCACAACCGATTGACACAAAAGCACTTAAATGACCTTGTATTTTTCCATTACAATTTGCAACATCGCAACAAGAAAATACTAGGCGAGAGCTTGAATTTGAAGGTTTAATAAGTTGATTTGGAATTTAAAGTTTAAACTTTAAAGTTCAAAGTCAAACTTAAATTCACATTTCAATGTCTCATGATAATTATAGGTTTGGATCATTCACCAATAGACCTCGAAGAGATAGATTTGCAAACTACAAATGCACCAGATTGGGTCCAATTAGAGGAGGCTCCTCTTTTAAGCCTACACGACTTGAAGAACTTTGAGATTCAAGAAAGTAGAGGAGTGGGAGGAATCACTTCTAGTTCTCACTCTTAAGAGTCTTAGACTCTCAGTTACTAATTTTTTATAATTATTATGCAGTTTTTGTAAACGTTTAGAAGTAGTTGCTTCTAGTTCTATGTAGTCACTAGTTAGGAGTCATGACTAAGTACTTTGGATCATGTTTGGACTCATAAAATATATGATATGCTTATTAATTCATGATATTTTGGACATATATTGATATTATGAATTTTTTGGACATGGATTTACTGAATATAAATGAAAAATGTTTTTTTTTTTTTTTTTAATTCAATATATGTATATATTTTTTTATTGATTCACTGATTTTTTCCCGATTTTTTCTCGATTTTTTTTCCCGATTTTCTCCAATCTGATTAAAACTCTTAGCTTTTTTGCCTCGTTGATTTATTGTCTTTTCCGAGTCTGATAACATTTGTTACAAGTTTCATTCTCCACTTACGAGTGCTAAGGTGTGCTAAAGGGTGCCAATGCATGCTGAGTGTTAGGGAGTACTAAGACAACACAAGGGAGCACTAGCTCAAAATGCATGGAAGTGAATGAATATGAGGGTGTGTTGGGGAGTGTCAATCAGTGCTATTTTTCATGCCAAGGAGGGAGTGACAAGGTATGCTAAGAACAAGTAAGGCATGCCAGGGAATATCAAGTAATGTCAAGAAGTGCTAGAGTGTGCTAGGTAGTTTTGGGGTGTGCTAACATGTGCCAAATAGTGCCAAGGCATTTCAGGTGCTAAGACATGCTAGGATGTGCAGGGTGCCAAAGTATGCCAATGTGCATCAAGGAGTTTCAAGGAAAAAAAGGAATAACCAAGCTAAAATGAAAGGAAATGAACACATAAGAGGGTTAATAAGTCGGGACATTATCTTTTTCAAAAGTAGCATGCTAGGCACACTAATAATATGTTCCAATACATGGCAAGTGCCAATGTGTGCCAAGTGCTAATTTTTGTTAATGAAATATTATGCCAAGGAGTTTCAGGGCATGCTAGGGACTAGAGGGAATGCTAACACATGATAGGTGAGTGCTATGCTATGCTATGGCATGCCAACATATGCTTTGGCATCCTACTCATGACAAGATGTTTTAGGTACAAAGATTTTCCAAGACTTGTGAGGTGCCAAGGAATGTTAGTGTATTGTTCCAAAGCATGTTAAGGTGTGCCATGCGTGTTGAGGAGTGCTAGGTTTCTCTCATTAATAGAATTGACAGAGCTTGATTATGTATTAAATAATATAGTTCCTACACACACTAGTGGAACTTTATTTAAAGGAAATTTTCCAGATAATAAACCTAATAGAGATGAATCATGTGTTGACTCATAGGAAGACTATATTCTTATGACTTGAGGGAAATGATACACACTAATTACTTCTTAACAAATTGGCTGGCTATTATAACTATTGGAATTATGATGTATGTGTTGTACTTGATGGCAACCCACTTATAGAAAAACAACTCACTTGTATACGGTAACAAGATGAATCTACAGAAGAGATATCAGATGTGACAGAATGCATGAAAATAATGTTTATAGATGTGATGAAATGTTGGGCAGCTTCAAGGAATCCATTCAGAAGGCAACTCACTCAGATGAAAGATCACAATATAGCAAGTAAACAACAAAGAATGACAGATTAGTCTTCACAGAATGAAGAAAGAGAGGTATACACAGGTTCACCATTAACCAAGCCACGCATACATGCAGGTTAATAGAACAAAAGGAGTGTATAATGTACACATGCACTTTCACAAAAAGGAAAACGTGTATACCTTGGGAAATTAAGTTTTTGTTCCGAAGTTTTTCGTCCATCGTATTTTGATCCATGGTATTGGTCCATGGTATTTGGTCCGAGGTATTGACCCTAGGTATTTGATCCATGGTATTGGTCCATGGTATTTGGTTCAAGGTATTGACCCTAGGTATTTGATCCAAGGTATTGGTCCCAAGTGGTTTTGGTCGATGGTATTGAGAAAGAAAACTATATAAGGAGGAGAAGATCATTAGGCCAAAGACACAAGCATTAAATATCTGATGAAGTGTGAGATCTAGTATGCAATTTATTGGGTTATGGTGCATTGCTGGATTTGAACCAAGGAGGAACCTTAGCATTTGATGAAAGATAATATCTAATGATGCATTAGGATCTCAAGGCTTGAAGTGAATTATATTTATGTGATTTGATCATGCATCTGAATAACTGGTCCATGTTGTACTCTGTAAATATAATGATTTGGGTATGATAGAAGTCTAGAATAGTTGTAATGTTTAAATCATCATTTACATATTTGTACGTAGTTTCACTCTAGAAAAGGAGCATATACACGTTGGTTCTGCATATCAAAGCAACGTATACATCATAAATTTGATTTGCAGATCTGTACGCTGGTTCGCCTTAAGGAAAGTGCGTATGCACACAGGTTCGACACATGGAAGTAGCGTATACCTTATCAAATATGTTTTAGTTTCTTCTGTTTGTTGTTGCAGTGTTCTGGGTTCTAGATTGGGGTCTGGTTACTGCATTCTGGTGACAGTATTCTGAATGATCAGATTGATGGGTTGTCAAAGTGATTGATTGATTGGTTCAAAAGGTGATTGGTTGATGCAGATATATTTAATATGATGTTGTTGACGGATCCAGTCTGAAAATTTATGAAACGTGGTCCCTGGAATAAAAATGAGAAGGTCGTAGCCTTCTATAGGTCGGTGCCTACGTACTAGTAAACACATCGGCTAGTACAAGAGCTAGGGGGTTGTAGCTCCCTTCCAGTAGAAGCTAGAGAATGAGAGAAGGTTGTAACATTTTGTAGGTAGAAGCCTACGTACCGGTATAATACTGCACCAGTACAAAAACTGTAAACAAAATTTTCTTATTAAAAGAAGACAAAGACAATTGCAGCATGTGGTTTTCACCCACATTAGGTTTCTACCTTATATTTTGGTGTTCATGTGTGTTGCTTATGTGTGATGCTTTAATTTGTTTTTACTGCAATGTCTAATGAATTGTTGATATACTAATTAAAGTTTAATACATGATAATTTGGGTAAATCAAAAGATCTCTACATATATGCTAGTTGCATTAAGTACAGTCGCGTTTACACACTAGTTCACTGAATCGAAATAGCGTATACTAATCAGTTTTGAAATTAAATTATTGATCTGATAATACTGATTCACCCCCCCTCTTAGTATTATTTCCAACAATTGGTATTAGAGCAGGTCCTTCAGAAGAATCTTGATCGCTTGAAGGAAGATCCATAATCATGAGTAACCAAGAAAGCGGGAGATCCATCAGACCGCCAATCTTTGACGGAAGAAACTTTGTTTATTGGAATGTAAGAACCACAGCCTATCTTCAATCACTTGGAACAGATGTCTAGGAAATTGTGGAAGGAGGATATACATTTCCATCACCAATTCCTACAGATACAGCAGGTAAAAAGCAATATGAAACCAATGCCAAGGTTGTCAATACATTATTGGGAAGTCTGTCACAATCAGAGTTTTTCAAAGTTATGCAGCTCAAATCCACCAAAGAAATATGGGACAAAATCATTCTAAGTTACGAAGGAGACTCTCAAGTAAAACGTGCTAAATTGAAAACTCTCAGAATTCAATATGAAACTCTCAAGATGCACAATGATTAAAGTATAGCTAGTTACTTCTTACGTATAGATGAGATTGTTAATTGCATCAAGAATTTGGGTGAAGAGATAAAGTAAGTTACTTTAGTTGAAAAAGTTTTAAGATCCTTGTCTGCTAAATTTGAATCAAAAGTATCTGCCATAGAAGAAAAGAAGGATCTACAGACTATTACTATGACACAGCTTCACAGAATCTTAACTGCCTTTGAGATGAGAAAATGAGGTCCATCAAACATGAGAGAAGCTGCATTTAAAGCTTTAGCAAAAGGAAAAGAAGAACTCAATGAATCAGGACATATTTCAGAAGAAGAAGAAGAAGCAAACTTCGTCAAGAACCTTCAACGGGGCTCCGGAAGATTCAAAGGTAAACTACCTTTCAAATGTTTTGCCTATGGTAGAGTTGGTAATTATGCTGCCAAATGTCCCCATAAAGATAAATATGATAAAGGGAAGGAATCTGCAAAATGGAATAGAAAACAAAGTGTAAGTAAAAAGAACTAGTATACTCATGAAGATAGCGATGGTTTATCAAATAACGATGAAGATGAAAATAGTAATGATTATAGACTTCTGATGGCTTATGAAGGTGATGATTTTTTGGATGCTTTAAATGAGGATGACCTTTATGAAGAAATATTTAAACTCAAAATCTGTTTAGAAGAAAAGAATATGGTTATAGATACCTTGACATACCAACTTGCAAAAAGAGAAAAACACAATGAAAAACTAGAATGTGAAATTGTGAGTCTAAGAAAGGATCTTGAGAAAACAAAAGCTCTCAATCTTAGATTTTCTAAATGATCAGAAATCTTAAATGAAATTATGAAAGTGCAGTGTTCTCCTCTGATAAAGACAGGTCTTGGATATACTGAAGAAGCATCTCATTCACAGAAGCTGTCAACCTCCACTAAAATCTATCTTGATGCAGCAAAGAGCAATGAACAATTTGATAATCGTCAGCAAAGAAATAAAGCAGATCACCAAGTAAATTAGGCTCAATTTACTTCAAGGATGAATAGAAGCCACAACCAACCTCAGGTAAATAGTACTCAATCTGCCTCAAATATGAATACCAATAGAAACTACAATCACCAGGTCAGTACATTCGATAATCACAGGAACTTCTTTAATGGTCAATTTTTCTCATGTCATAATTTTGGACACAAAGCTGCTCAATGTGTTGCTTACAAAACCATCATGACTATAGAAGCTCGAAATCAAAGGAATGTGACAGGGATCAAGAAAAGTTCCTATAATAACTTTTCTTTGCTTGAAAATGAAATAGAATGCTCAATATATAACAACTTGTGCCATGAAGAATCTGAATGCAAGAGAAAATTTCGGAAAATATCTCAAAAGGAGAAAACTCCATTAAATCCCAGAATATCGAGAAAGAAAGAACCACAAACAGAAATATGTGGTATAGCCTTGTATGTGTTATAGACATATTTGGGCACTGCAACCCCAATCACATATGTCCATAAACCAAGGGCTTCTAAACCCCTAAAAGTGTTGTTTCATACCCTAAAGGAACAAGGTCAACTGATTACATCATTTCCCAGAAGTTCTCCCTGATAAAATGCTCAGAAATGGTCAAAATTGGACCATACAGACAGCTCCATGCTGAGGGTGCAATGCATCTCACCTATTACATATAGAGGGTGTGATGCATACTGAAAAGCCCTTATGTAGGGTGCGATGAGCGAGAGCAGACAAATGGTAGAGCCAGTTTTCTAGGTGGAAACCCAGAGAATCTTCTAGAAACTGCTCATTTGACACTTGCCTCTCTGAATTAACCCAGGGATGAGTAAGAGATCATGAAATCTCCAAGTGGAACCAAGAACTATCAGAGAAATGACACTAATCAAAATCCCAGAAGCTGACTCACCCCCCTACAAATATCTATATACAGATCCCTCGTCCTAGAGATCCCAAGGTTGGAATTTTGTATTTTGTAAGGAAGTGCTATTGGTTTCTCTGTGAAACATTGTATTGTTGGGTGATCTAGTCTTTTCATGAGGTGAAGAGGGCTTTCATGCTAGGAGGATGGTGCTGGATCAGACAGTTGGGTTGTAATCCTCTCTTCTACTACTTCTATCAATATAGCTATTTGAGTTTTCCTCCATATACTTGTATATCTCTAAATCTTGTATTTGTGTATGCATTTGTATGGTTAATGTACATCTGGTCCTATATTGTTTATGGTTATAGATCTCTATGCTTTGATGGTATTTTGCTGCTTTGACTCTAAAGTGTTCTTTGAAGTGGGACAAGTGAGAAAGGAGTGGCGAAAGTTCTATCAAGGGAGGGAGGAAACAAGCAAGGAGCCAAGCGAAAGACTGAGGTTGGTACTCTCTGCTTCTCTCTCATCTATCTCTCATAAAGGAAAACACAAGTAACTTTGAATTGCTTGTTTCTAAGATAGCTACCCGTCTTAGTGGGACTAGCAGCTTTGAGTAGACAATAATTTTCCCAAAAACAAAATGGCGACTCGCTGGGGAGCGAATAGTTTGTTTTTTTGTCCTTATTGTTTGCTTTATAAAGTACAAGTGGAGCCTAAAGTTATGCCAGCTAGCCTTTGAACTGCTTTTGCTATGCAACTGCAAAGTAGATCAATGCTACTTTAGTCAATCTCTAGGTTGGTTTATGAACTGAACATATGACTTGCAAACATCCTAAGAGCCTTGGTGGTAGCTCAATAACCTCATTAGATCAGCCCTTATACTTTATGTTTATTGCCTATCATAAGCTCAGCCTAAACCCCTAAACTTAGCTGCAGATTGTGAGTAAAAACCGAGCTCAGTCTCATCCTTGGACCATCGCACTGTCTCTCATTAGCAGTCTGGATGCATCGCACCTCCCATGTGCTGCAAGTGAAATGCATCCTTATTTCCCTTAAGGACATGTGCGATGATTGAGTGAGACTATTTCTGCCTCCATATTTTGGTTTTTTCTTCATTGTTTTCAGCTCTATTCAGTAGTTTTGATATCTATGATCAGTATATCACTATTGAAACCTTCTTCCTTTACATTATTTAGCCTCCATTGATAAGGAATTGTGAATGTTTTTTATGTATTTTTCATCATTTACAGTCCTCCTTTGCAAATAGTAGCTTAATCGAGCTGTCGTCTTTTGATTTGAAAGTGTTGCAACTGTCATTTTCAGCCAAGGAAAAGAGTGTTGTAAAGTCTTCCTCTTTTAGATAGTCGATTACACTTTTGCCATTATATTTGATTTGAGTTATCAATTCTTTGAAATTTCAAAAATAGTTTTCCTTTCGAAATTGAATGTGTCATCTTAGTCTTCCTTTAGTTTTTGAAAATAAATTTCTAAAGTGTCGCTTTGAAGAAAAGTAATTCAGATATGTACTTAGTTTTCTTTTTGTCATTCTCTCATTAAGGAAACTAAAAAAACAAATACATGCATGTGCATTTTTATTTAGACTGCATGCAGAAATTGATTTAGGAAAAGTGCATTTAGTGTGTGCTCTATGCTCTATGTTGAAAGAATTTTACTCTTCTTTCCTTAGTAGCTATGATTTTCATTGCTAAAAGAAAAATAAACTATTGTTTATCATCTTAGATTGCATATCTAGGAATTATATATTTACATCACGTGGTGAACCTTGAAAGGCAAACTTCTTAAGAAAGATCAACTGTAAAATAAACCTCAATGAACATAAAAATGCTTTGGAACCTAATGCACAACATCTAGAAGTCTAGGCTAGAGACGTATTCTGGCGTCGTAAAGCCTAGTAACTATCATTTTCATCGTAGGTTGGGTGATTCCTCCTCTTTTATACGAAAAGTGCTAGTACGGACTTGTGCTCCCACATATCGTCAGGTATATATTGGGAGACCACAATAGGCTATAGCCTTTATCCTTAGGAAGTTGTGTCTACCGCCCTATCAATCACAATGCACTGAACACATCATTCAGGAAGATTGACTGCCGTATGTAAAAGTATATTGCAGTTTTGTGATTGGTTTGGTAATCCCTCTGTCTAGAATTCCATAGTAGTCACTTTCATTCCTTTTCAGACTCCTTAAAATAAAATTTCCATCTAAGCACTTGTCACTTCGGGCTCATTAAAAATCGAAGGCGACTAAAGTCATCTTTAGCTTTTTCTCGACTCTTAAAAATTGAAAAATCAAGTTGTGTCAAAGCGTCATAAAATTTATTTTAATCGTAATATCATCACTGTTCCCTCGTTGGTCTCAAGTCAACACAAAGTCTTATCTCTCCAGTTTTCTTTCTAGTGGGTACTAGATTTGAAATCCATTCAGAAAATCTAATAGGTGCAATGATTCCGGCTTCAACCACTTGTTTTACTTCTTTTTCCATCAGGGGAAGGAGGACTGGATTAATCCTCCTCAACTTTTGTTTAAAAGGTTTCTGATTTTTTTTCAAGGCTATAGTATGTTGAATGACTGAAGTATCATAGGACTTGAGATCCTCATAGTTCCAAGCAAACACATCTTGGAACTCTTTAAACAACTCGATGTATTTGAGTTTTTTGTCAGGAGGTAATGTTTTAGAAAGTTTTATCATTTTAGGATTTTCTATGGTCCCAATATTACATTCCTCAATTTCTGCATTTAAGGGTTGCATTTTTGGCTTTCTAGGAATGTCATTTGAATCAAAAATATCTTCTAAGGGATTTAAACCTGTGGGCAGGAAATTATCCTTTAGTTCGATTACTTCAGATTCTTCCTCAATCATTTCACCAAAATCTGTTTGTTTTAGCTTTTGTAAGTTTGCACAGTCAAAGATTGTTGGATGAAAAATCAGATTTGTTGTATTCACTGATATACCTGGCTCAACTTTGTCAACTTGTTGTTGATCATCAATAATGCTTGTGTCTATATTCATATTTGAGAATTCTTCTTTCATTTTCAAGAAATTATTTATTTGGGTGTCATTCTCAAATACTTTCCAATCTTTTACATTATCTGGAATAACAGGTCTATGTTTAATCTCAGTCGTGAAGTGGTGATTGGGCTCAAAAGGAAGTTTACAAGTGCTGGCAAAAGTTGCCAAACTATGGGCGTGTAGGTTATGACTTCTTGGAATTTTAGTGAGCTGAAATTCTAAGAAGCTGTTAAGTAATTCAGTTGCAGCCTCCCTATAAGACCTTAGCCTGATATCATTTGTAACAAAATTTCCCTTCATCTGTTGTATAATCAAATCTGAGTCCCTTAGAATTGAAATCTTAGTTTCCCCTAGACTTCTAATTTGTTTGAGACCCAATAGAAGGGCTTCATATTCAGCCATGTTGTTTGTACATCTGAAATTTAGCCTATTTGCATGACCTTGAGCATGGTCATTCTGCATGTTGTGTATCCAAACACCTGCCCCAGCTCCTAATTTGTTTACTGACCCATCAAACTCTAAGTACCATAAGATTTCTTGGTCATGAATAGCCTTAATAGTTTTGCAAGCTTGTTCAGCAGGCAGGTTTGGCTTTTGTAACTCATGTGATATGTCATTTTGCTTTGTTGAATCAATCACACAAAAAACTTTTTTAACTAAAGCACTTGATTGTTCATTCATGCTTTCTCTGTGTTGTTCTTAGGAGCTTGACATCAGTTTTGGGACACATGTCAGCATTGTATAAGATAAATGAATCCATGTTGGAGTGAATGGAATAGATGGGGAAGTTTTGTGGCTTTTCTTGACTGCTAACCATATATTTCATCAATGTTTCTCGATATAATCTCTTTGGCTGGCCTGTTGGCATTATGATTCTGGACTCCTAGACGAAGCTGCGGACCCACGGGTACGCAGACCAAGGAGTGCGTGCATGTACGCAGGTGATATGTTCAGAAGGTGCGGACCCTAGTTTCACTCTCTCCAATGCATAAAAGCGCGTGCACGTGGGAATCTTCATGAATGGTTCATGGTATTAGTCCGATAGTTTTTTATCAAATGGTTGTTGTCCATGGTATTGCATCCAAAAGTGTTGATCCCAAGTATTGGGTTCATGGTATTGTGTTATTATGGTTTTGGACCATGGTATTGAGAAGGGCTTGCCTATAAAAAGGAAAGGAGATCTCTTGGCCACACACTTATGAAATTTGAATATCCTAAGATCTGAAATTTTGGGTGATTGGTTTTAAAAGCTAGATCTAAATTAAGGAGATAACTTAAGGTGAATCTATTGACATGTCGTGATCTCTCGGGCGCATGAACAGATCTGTGGATCTGACTGATTGTGGCACATTGGAAGACTGTAAATTTGGCCCTAATCAGAAGTCCGCAGGCCATCCGAAGGCACAGTGCGGGGGTACGTAGCTCAGTAAAAGGCTTAGTGCAGGAGTACGCTGCGAAGCCAAAGGCGCGCACAGTGTGAGGCGCACGCAGCATAGAAAAGGGCGAAGTGCAAGGTACGCAGGCAAGAAGAAGGCATAGTGCGGATGTACGCTGTAAGTCAGAAGTAAAGGTGCGGATCTGAAGAAAAGTACGCAGAGCAGAAGAACAACCAGTGCGGATCTGCGCAGTTCAGTCTCAGAGGAGCTGCGGATATACGCAGGCCCCTGTTGGTGAAGTTGCGGTCTTATCTTGAAACTTTTGTTGAGTTTCTTTTATCTATTGCAGCAGAGTTCTGGGTTTAGATTTCTGGTATTACTTTTCTGTTTACAGCATTCTCAAGAGTTGGGTGATTCATTGGTTCATTGTATAAGGAGATTGAGTGATTTACATGTACTTGATGATTATTTGATGTTCACGGATCCAGTTTGAAAATTAATGAAATGTGGTCCTTAAATAAGTAAAGGAGCTAAGGGGGTTGTAGCTCCCTTCCAGGAGAGACTGGAAAACGAGAGAGAGTTGTAGCTCTCTGCAGGTTGCAGCCTACGTACTGGTAAAGGACTGCACCAGTACAAGATCATTGTAAAAGAGGTTTCTAATTGAAAGAAGATAGAGACATATTGCAGCAGGTGGTTTTCACCCACATTGGGTTTCCACCTTATATCTGGTGTTCTTTGGTGTGTCTATATGTTTTTCTTGTTTCATGCTCATTATTATATACAAGTTAATGATCAATAAATTAAGGAAGGAATATTGAAAAGAATTTGATAATACTGATTCACCCCCCCCTCTCAGTATTATTTCCAACAATTGGTATCAGAGTAGGTCCTTCTTAAGTAGCTTGATCGCTTGAAGGAAGATCTTTCATCATGAGCAATTACGAGAGGGAAGCATCAATCAGGCTACCAGTGTTTGATGGGACAAACTTCATATATTGGAAGGTAAGAGTTACTGCCTATCTTCAATCTCTTGGTACTGAAGTCTGGGATATCATAGATACAAGATATACTTTTCCATCAACAACTCCTACAGATCTGGTTGAGAAGAAGAAATATGAAACAAATGCAAAGGCAGTCAATACTCTATTGGGATGTCTGTCGCAATCAGAATTTGTCAAAGTTATGCAGTATAAATCCGTAAAGGAAATATGGGACAAGATTGTTCTAAGCTATGAAGGAGATGATCAGGTAAAACGAGCAAAACTTCAAACCCTCAGAATTCAGTATGAAAATCTCAGGATGTACAATGATGAAAGTGTGGCTAACTATTTTCTATGTGTAGATGAGATTGTTAATTGTATGAAAAAATTGGGTGAAGAAGTAAAAGAGGTTGTTGTGGTTGAAAAAGTTCTAAGATATTTGTCCCCTAGGTTTGAATCTAAAGTTTTTGCAATAGAAGAAAAGGAGAATCTTCAAAACCTTAAAATGCTACAGCTGCATGGAATTCTAACAGCTTATGAAATGAGGAAAGGAGGACCATCAGACAGGAGAGAAGCTGCCTTCAAGGCTTCTGGCAAAGGAGACTACTATGAGTCAGGACACATATTAGATGAAGAAGAAGAATCAAATTTTGTCAAAAATCTTCAACGGGGTGCTGGACGATTCCGAGGTAAGTTACCTTTCAAATGCTTTGCTTGTGGAAGAGTAGGTCACTATGCTACCAAATGTCCTCGCAAGGATAATATTGACAAGGGGAAAGTTCCTGTTAGATGGAAGAAGAAACAAAATGCAAACAAGAAAAGCTATTACACTCATGAAGATAGTGATGGACTATCAAATAGCGATGAAGATGAACGAGGTAATCACTATAAACTTTTAATGGCCTTTGAAGATGATGATTACGTGGATGCTATAGATGTTGATGAATTTTATGAAGAGATTACTAGACTCAAAACATGTTTAGAAGAAATGAATAGGATCATTGATACTCTGCAAATTCAACTTGATGAAAAAGAAAAATCTCTTGAGAAGTTAGAGTGTTAAATTGTTGGCATTAGAAAAGAAATTGAGAAAACAAAGGCCCTTAATCTTAAATTTGTTAAGGGATCTGAAACTCTAGATGAGATTATTAGTGTGCAGCATTCCCCTCTAATCAAGACAGGTTTGGGGTATAATGGAGAAACATTTCAAGCTTCCACCTCCAAAAGTTATCTTGATGCAGCAAGAAGGAGTGAGCAAAGGCCTAATAGAAATCATCAGGTAAATCAGGGACAGTCTTCCTCAAGGAC
>APFE030355594.1:88453-104186 GCA_000404065.3 Pinus taeda
GGCAAAAGCTGGGGGTAGTTGATGCATCATCTTGTTGTTAAAACTCATCTGTTGGTTGTACGCGAGGTTTATATGTGGTATACACGTACATTGGATGGTTTACAGATTGGTTGTAGATCGATGACACAGGTTCAGGGGGAGCACATATAATGCATTGTTGGCATTATGGTAGCACAAAAGGAGATCATGGATACTGATCTGATCATGGTTGCAATATGTCTCTATCTCTTTCATGGTCATGGTAGATTATGGTTCTTCTTGAAGAAATTTATGGAGGATTATGGATCTGGTCAGGGGGAGCAGTATCAACAGAGCAAAGATTTAAGCATGTTCTCAGGGGGAGCATAACCCTTTGCTCTTGATGTCAAAGGGTGAGAATGACATTGAGGATCTTGAGGTTGCCATCAAGTCCAAAGGGGGAGATTGTTGGCATTATGATTCTGGTTTGGCTCTATGGTACAGGTGTTGTACTTGATGGCAACTAACTCTTGTGGATGATCTCAGTTCAGGCACTCCAAATCATGGAAATTAAGATACCCGCAGGTAATCCTAGGAGAAGCTGCGGACCCACAGGTACAAAGACCAAGGAGTGCGTGCATGTACGCAGGTGATACGTTCAAAAGGTGCACACCCCAACTGCATAAAAGCGCGTGCACGTGGGAATCTTCATGAATGGTTCATGGTAATAGTCCGACAGTTTTTGATCAAATGGTTTTTGTTCATGGTATTGCATCCAAAAGTGTTGATCCCAAGTATTGGGTTCATGGTATTGTGTTATTATGGTTTTGGACCATGGTATTGAGAAGGGCTTGCCTATAAAAAGGAAAGGAGATCTCTTGGCCACTGACTTGTGAAATTTGAATATCTTAAGATCTGAAATTTTGGGTGTTTGGTTATAAAAGCTAGATATAAATCAAGGAGATAACTTAAGGTGAAACTATTGACATGTCGTGATCTCTCGGGCACATGAACAGATCTGTGGATCTGACTGACTGTGGCACATTGGAGGACTGTAAATTTGGCCCTAATCAGAAGTCCGCAGGCGATCCATAGGTGCAATGCGGGGGTACACAGCTTAGTAAAAGGCTTAGTGCAGGAATATGTTGCGAAGCCAAAGGTGCAGTGCGGGGTACGCAGCGTAGGAGAAGGCACAGTGCGGGGTGCACACAACACAGAAAAGGGTGAAGTGCGAGGTACGTAGGCAAGAAGAAGGCACAGTGCGGGTGCACGCAGTAAGTCAGAAGTAAAGGTGCAGATTTGAAGAAAAGTACGCATAACAAAAGAAAAACCAGTGCGGATCTGCGCAGTTCAGTCTTAGAAGAGTTGCGGATATACGCAGGCCCCTGTTGGTGAAGTTGCGGTCTTATCTTGAAACAATTGTTGATTGTCTTTTATCTATTGCAGCAGAGTTCTGGGTTTAGATTTCTGGTATTACTTTTCTGTTTACTGCATTTTGAAGAGTTGGGTGATTCATCAGTTCATTGTATAAGGAGATTGGGTGATTTTCATGTACTTGATGATTATTTGATGTTCATGGATCCAGTTTGAAAATTAATGAAACATGGTCCTTAAATAAGTAAAAGAGCTAAGGGGGTTGTAGCTCCCTTCCAGGAGAGACTGGAAAATGAGAGAGAGTTGTAGCTCTCTGCAGGTTGTAGCCTGCATACTGGTAAAGGACTGCACCAGTACAAAATCATTGTAAAAGAAGTTTCTAATTGAAAGAAGATAGAGACATATTGCAGCAGGTGGTTTTCACCCAAATTGGGTTTCCACCTTATATCTGGTGTTCTTTGGTGTGATTATCTACTTTTCTTATTTCAAGCTCATTATTATATACAAGTTAATGATTCACCTCCCCCTCTCAGTATTATTTCCAACATGGAGTTGTTTGTATTTGAGATACAACCTGAACAGATTGACTCACTTGAGGTGTAATTTAGGCAGGTTGAGGTATGGATTGAATAGGTTGGCAGGTAGGAACCTGGGTTGTAACTGGGACAAGTTGGAATTTGAGTTAAGATCAAACCAGGTTGAACGAGAAATGTAGGATGCCAAGGATTATCAACCATTCTTGGAAATGGAGGACCCATACGAATAAGACTCAAATATGATGGAGCACCAACTTGTAGCATTTGATCAACAAATGAGAACATTCTAGCAACATGTTTCCCCCTAATTGAAGGATAAGGAGTGTATGGAGGCAACTTCTCCCCAACAGCAAGGTATCCAGGATAAGACAAATAAGGTTTTTGTGGATGTCCCAATCCACCCAAAAATGCACAATACTAAAGCTCCAAAGGAGTTTGGGGTGCAATAGGTTTGGTAGGATGTGAGGGGCTCGTCAAACAGGAACAAGATGGTATTCCAAATGAAGCTGATAATGGAGAAGTCCATGAATTAGCTAACGCATCAGAAAAGGTTCCAGATAATGATTGGTATCCAAGTGGCACTACCATACCACCATACAAATGGTTTTTGGTGAAGTTACAAACATAAAAGTTGATGCAACTTTGGTCGATTCTCTCATAATAGAAAACACATGTTGGGAGACCATTGCTGACTCAGTCACCGTTAAACTTCTCAAAGGAGTTTTCCGAGGGAGGTTCAAAGGTGAATTAATGATCTGAAATTAAAATTGAAGGGTTCTCATAAAATTTTGAAAGCTATTTTATGTATTGTGGGTTCTCATAAAAAATTTCAAGCTATTTTATGTATTGTGGGTTCTCATAAAATTGTGCAAGCTATTTCCTCACTATCTATTATGCAAAATTTACCCTCTATCAAAACTGACAACGAATTCTACCTTTGGCGGATATGCACAATGATAAATTTGCGTGAGTTTGGCGATAATTTCATTGATAATGGTGCAAATTGTTGGATGGTTAAGCACGCCAATAGGGCTATGCCCCTATTCCTTTGCCCTCTGGTCAATCATATGGGTACAATGTGACCTGGGGCACAGGATAAAGGGCACACACTCGCCAACCCTCTGCTCCTAGTCATGTGGTTGTAATGATATTGCAGGCCACTAGTCCTTTACCCTCATCATCTCCTACTGGTTATTAATAGAATAGGGGCTGGCGGCCAACTTCCCTCCCCTTCTACCTCTGCCCATGGTCATGCCATAACACATATAATGTAGGGTTGGGCTGGATGGGAGAGCTGACACTAACCACATCATAATAAATATAAGTGGCTCATTACATATAACAAGAAACATTGTATGGTATAGCGGTAATGAAAATGATTATGTTGCTAGAGGTTGAGAGGTCAAACCCTGCTGAGGTTAGCCGACAAATTTTTTTTTTACATGAACTTCAAGGGCCACATAGCACCCTCTCATAGGACCATGTGACACTGTTGTAGCATCTACAACCACCCTCCAAAATTTTTCCTTAGCCTATTTTGGAGCCTCCCTAACAACCTTACACAACACTTTGTCTTGCTACGTCAGGCACTCAAGCTTCAGGTGTTTTCCTCGCACAAAGGTAGCCTGTCGATCACGGTCAATCCATACCCCTCATGGGATTCTTACCCAGACTTGGTCCAGCTGTAGGATGAGAAACTTCCCCTTGAAAATTGTGCATTTATGGAGGGAAACCAACCTTCCCTCCAGGAATTGCGCAATCCTCTCTGACAGCCTGCTGGGCTCTAGGATTGCACAATCCTGCCAGCCAACCCTCCCAGCAAGATTTGCACAAATTTTCCCAGCAGCAGGCTGTTCATCCCAGGATTTGTGCAAATATAGGTAGCAGTAAGTTGCACTTCCCGAAATTGTGCAAAACTCCTAGGCAGTTAGCCCAACTCCTAGCCAGGAATGCGCATTTTTCCCAAGCAGTTGAGTGCTTACATGCATGGACAATCTGGTTGACTAGTTCCCCCTTGGATCGAGGAAACTTGACTTGTATGCATGCATGACTTGATCTTCCCAGGATAACAAGAGACAAAATGCAAAAGCCATCCCATGATTCAGGGAGATATTTTTAGCAGCTGGGGGTTACATGCAAAGGGTTCCGCCCTCCTGACCAGATCTACAAGACAAAGATATTCAGAAAGGCATACCAACACTTGGTCATATTTGCATGTCAACTGAGTGGCCAAGCAAGCATTGAAACCTTTCCTCAGAGTTGGGTGATCACATTGGATCAAATGGCTAGAGAAGGAAGACCATGCAATTGGTTCGACATACTGGTTCACTAGTTGAAGGAACAAGTCAAGTCATGAAGGCTCGATAATCACCTGTGGGTATGCATGTAGAGATTTATATGTATGCTTATATTCTAGTGCCAGTTGTGCTTGACATGAGTTCCGGGGCTTGGAGTGGGCATGGTCACAAGTGGAGACTGTTGTGAACATGTATTTCAAGCTGTCGTTTGAATGCATCTTTAGAGGAGTGATCATATGACTATCTGACCATTTTATCACCCCAGTGTACAGGTTGATATTCGAATATGATCCACCCTGCATGTCAGAGGAAGCGATGAAGGCATTGTTAGGAATTGTAGATTGGTATGCCTCATCGTATGACACGTTCATCCAAGTGTTCAGTGTAGAGAAGTCTCCACATGTTCTGCCAAAGTCTGCCTTGGACGTGCTTGTCATGCAGGAAGTAGTGTACCACATCTCAACAAGATTGACAGCTAGACTGAAACAGAAGAAGAAGGCACCTTGGCCTGCTCTTCCATTGTGGATTGGGTTATATGAGATCTGGAGTATTAAGCAAGCGGATGTCGAAGCATAACATATGAGGAAGTATCCTTTCGACCTCTGAAGCTTCAAACCATATGACCCACATTGCATTGTGAAGGATCACTGCGCGAGAGTTCAATTCAATTGGTTCCATGGGTCATGTCATTGGGCCGAGGAGGACTCATGGAGGTACTGCTATAATTCCTCTAGACCCAATGAAAATGTTGGCTTCACTGTAGAGTGGTTAGCAAAGCAGCATGAAGCAGCATCACAGAGAGGACCAACAGTAGCAACAGAAGCAACAACAACAAAGGCAGTAGAGCCAAGCATACCTGTGTGTGACAAAGGGAAGAGGAATATTGTTGACCGCATGGAGGAGGAGGAAAGCTACAAGTTTTGAGCATATCCACTTGTAGAACAAGCAGGTTGGCTATTTAGGCGAAGAGGGAGCAACGCGATAAGCGAATTACGCAAAGGCAGAGGGATAAGAAGAGAATGGAAGAAGTAGAGAAGGAGTTGCATGAGCTGAGGGAGAAACTTTGGAAATAACAAGATCTGTGCCAATAGGAGAAAGAAGCACAACAACAATAGATTCAGTAGCGGGTGTATCATGTGTAGACAGATGAAGCAATACTCGTACAAGTAGTTGATTCATCTGAACATCTGGCATTATGCGAACAAGGTGAACCATCATAGGGGCAAGACTTTTCTCATGAGATAGAATAGACACTTGAATAGTTGGATGCAAACATGGAGCAATAGGAGTTGGAACAAGATGTTGACCTCATGCATCATCACATAGAGGTCGACTCACCCACTTCATTACATCCTGATGATGAGCAAGTCTCAAATGACCAAGGGGGCACTGAGATCCTAGGTGGTTAGCTAGAAGCAAAGATGCACAACATCTCCTTTGACGAATCTCATCATAGAGTTGTGTAGTCTCAGAGAGTACTGACTCTGAAGGACCAAACATCCCCTGTGAAATTTGAAGAGAAAGTGATCGTGACTGATGTGCATAAGCATCCAGCTTCTTTGGTTGACACAACTAGAGTGTATATTGAAGCCACTAGCTCAAGTATTCATTTCCTCATAGCTGAGAATGAGCGAATGGTGAAGGAACTACAGGTGGCCAAGTAGGGAGGAGACTTGGTGACAATGTCTGCCCGAGTTGAACTGAAGAAGGTAATACTAGATGAAGTATTGTCCTTGGACACAGTTATGTGACCATTGTACTCCAAGTTTGGTACCATGCATCAAGCAGTCGTTCATCTCCATGAATGGCAACAATGATGTTCGAGAAGAGCATGTCTCTTGAAGAACATACATACCGTTGTTGATAGCATGCAAGCATGGATGATGAAGTACAAGGGAGCCCCACTTTTCTTACCAAAGATGATGAAGGCCAATGCGGTTGAGCTGAAAGAACGTATCCAAAACTTTGAATACCTACTGCAACTCATCACTATCATACAAGCTTCCCATGCACGAGTATCCAAGAGCATGGATGTTATAGTGCACACTCATGCGATCCCATCACTTGGGACTCTCACGCAGGTAAAGACAAAGAAGCAGGTCCGACAGGAGATTGACTCATACTTTGACGAGTTGATGCACACCACCACCAGCCTAGACTTTCCTATCAGTGTAGACATCATGCGCAAGTATGTTTCTAGTCTAGCCACACTGAAGACAATGATGCACATGCTCACAAACGAGTTGGACAGAGGAGCCCGGGTAGTGTACCTATATTCTATGGAGGTAAGGTTCAGGTTTCAGATGAATGTAAAAAAAAAACACATGGACACTATCAAGGACTACGAATCTTGGCATCAATATGTCACTGTTGATCAACATGAGGATGTCAAGTAGTTGGACTTCTATGGTTGTTTAAGTCCGAATGATGTCTAGTTTGGCTTGTGCAAGCCATTGTTCACATGGGTACATGTGCATTGTAATGTTGAGTCATGTCAAGTGTAAGTCAAGTGTCAAGAGTGGATGTAACAAACATAGAGTAGGTGAAGAGTCATGAGGGTAGTTTAATGGTCACAAAGGGGAATGTCAAGGGTCACCCCACCCTTTTATATAAATAGTCCCTCGTAACTCATTGTATAGGATTTTGGTCAACCAAGCTTATACTAAGACTATCTTGAATAAGGCTTGGACAATATTGTAACACGACTTGGCTTCTCTACTGCATGAAGCTAGTACATCTCTTTGGAGGAGCAGGCGAATGTGGCTGTAACGTTCCACTGTTGGGGCTAGTAGGTTTACATGGATATATTGTATGATTGTGACTTACAATTCTTTATATAATAAGAGCCAACACATTTTCATGCATATGTTGTTATTGTAGTTGGATTGCTCTGGTTTCCTTAATGATATGTTGTTTAACTTACGTACTTGTGTATGAACTGATTTGTATGCAATTATATGAATCTTGTTGTTAATGTGTTGCATATTTTTTTAATGTTGTCAGCGTCCATGTCAACTGCTCTGCAGGAAATCAGACATACCTTTCATGTGAACCTTGCTATAACAACCGTCACACTCATATCGGACTAATCCATGAGTGTTGTACGTGTTATCTTACCTTGTATGATGTGACTGCGACATCCAAGTGGACTGCTTCGCTGGAAGCTGTGCATGTCCTTTGTGTTGTGTGTTCCTAGCTGAGTTGGGATTGATCCATTTCAACCTGGAACTCACCTTCACCTCCTCCCCCCTTTGAAGTGTTGGAACCACTCATACACCATCCTTGACTCACTGCATCAGTCACACCCTTGCTGCTAACATAGTTATCCTACTTGTCTCTGTACGACATCGCGGTCAAGGCATTGCCTTACGACCCATTGTTGGGACTCCTACACCAAACGGTCTGAGGTCTAATTGGGACTTCTTACCGGGGAGATCCTCTTGACATGTTGGCATTTTGGTGGAGGACTTGAAGACTGTCTGAGGCATTGTTGAGAAACAACTAAATTGGGAGGTATTCGAGAAACTCTTTAGAGAGAATTATCTATCTGAGCATTACTATGATGACAAGGCTAATGATTTTTATGAACTTGGGATGGGGTAGATGACAGATGATGACTATGTCACCAAGTTTTTTGGAGTTTTTGTTGTATGTGCCTTACCTAAGGGATGAGAAGGAAAAGATTCAGAGGGTTTTAAGTGGTCTTCACATAGTCTTGAGGGATAAGATTGAGATGTTGGAGCTGCAGACTCTAAGTGATGTAGTTAAGAAATTAAAGCATTGTTTTGAGTAGGCCAGAACTAGACCAGAAGCTAAGGGCATATGGAGGCAATGAGATAGTGATGATAAGGTAAGGACCTGGCCTAAGAATCATGCTCAGAAGAAGGAAAATAAATAACAAGCTTCTATGAATTGATTTCAGCAGAAATTGAGCTCTGTTGATAAAAATAATGCCCAACAAGGTTTGGCAGTGCAACAAGGATAAAAAATGAAGGAACCCATGCGATGTTGGATATGTGGGGAAAACCACAAAAGGAAATATTGCCCACGCCAGTGCAACATAGGACCAAAATTTTATAATATTCAGGAGGCTCAAATAGTGGGAGAAGTGACTCAAAGTTTGCCTAGGATCTACGCAACAATAGAAAATCGACAAGAAAATCATTAAGCATCCATCATTCAGATGGAAGGTAAGCTAAGTGATCATAATATTTCACTTTTAATAGACCCCGGTTGAAATTACAGTTATATGGGACTAGAAGTCATAGAAAAATGTAAAGTGATTACAGAGCAACACGAGGAATAGTGGTTGGTTGTGTTGGAAACCAAAAATAAAAGGAGAATTCTCTATTGGGTGAGGTTTCATAAATTTGAGCTTAGTGGAATGCCCACATAAACCCAATTAAACATGTTGCTGTTGGGGAAATATAACTTGTTGTTGGGCATGAAATGGTTATACAACCATAGGGCCAAAGTGGATTGCTTTGAAAAAGTAGTTGAATGTTTGGATGAGGCTAGGAAGTACAAAATTCTATAGGGAAATAGGAAGAAAACATTAATTAGAATCATTACGAAAATTAAATCTAACTGTAGCTATCAGAAGGGATGTAAATTGTTTTGTGTTTTGATTTATCAGGATAGAGAAAGAAAGGCTAGCATAGGTTAGGTAGATAACGAGTTATTAAAAAAGTATCTGATGCTACAACAGTTCGAGGGTGTGTTTCCCATTGAGCTGCGAGGGTTACCTCCTCACAAAGAGATCAACTTCTCCATCGAATTAATTCTTGGATCAGAACCAACATAAAAATCACCTTACAGGATGAGTACACCTGAGTTGATGGAATTAAAACTGTATTTGAAGGAAATGCTGGATAAAGGGTATATTCGGCTAAGTGTGTCGTATCAGGGAACCCCAATAATGTTTGTAAAGAAAAAGGATGGGACCCTTCACCTTTGTATTCGATATAGGTAGTTAAACAAAGTGACTATTAAAAATTGATATTTGTTTCCACGGATACATGATCTATTTGATCAGTTGGAGGGGGAAACAATTTTCTCCAAGATAGATATGAGGTCTAGATATCATCAACTGCTCATTAAAGAAGAAAATATTCACAAGACCACTTTCTGGACCAGGTGTGGGAACTATGAGTTTTTAGTGGTACCCTTTGGGATTACTAATGCACATATAATTTTCATGTGTTTGATGAACAACATATTGCATCCTTACTTGAACAAGTTTGATATTGTATTTGTGGGTGACATCTTAGTTTATTCAAAGATAGAAAAAGAGCATGAGAAGAATTTGGCAACAATGCTATATTTGTTGAAGGAGCATAAGATTTATGCAAGATCATAAAGTGTGACTTTTTCGAGCCTCAGATTGGCATTATTTGGGACATGTTGTCTCCAAGGAAGGGATATTAGTTGACCCAGAGAAGATCAAGGCTATAATGGAGTGGCCCACTCCAAGGAACATGAATGATGTCATATCGTTTATGGGATTAGCAGGTTATTACAGGAGGTTCATTAGGAATTTCTCCAAGATTGGGTATCCTATTACAACATTGAAAATAAAAGGGAAGATGTTTGATTGGACAACAAAGTGTGGAACAAGCTTTGAGTATCTAAACCAACTGTTCACAACTGCACTAGTGCTCAGGATTGCAGACCCTAGTAAGGATTTCATGGTTTGCATAGATGCATGCAAGGGAGGACTCTGTGGAGTCTTGATGCAAGAAGGATAAGTAGTTTTATATGAGTCCCAGAAGCTAAATGAGCATGAGGTGAACTACATGACTCATGACTTAGAGTTGGTAGCCATCATTCATGCACTAAAGATGTGGAGGAATTACCTCCTTGGGAAGAAGTTTAATCTTATGATAGATCGTAGTGGATTCAAGTATTTGATTGAGAATCCCAAGCTGAATGTGAGATAGGCTAGGTGGTTAGCCATGATCAGTGAGTTTGATTTTGAAATCAAGTACATAATAGGAAAATAAAATAGAGTTGTTAATGCACTCATCTGAAGAATTTAGTTAAGTCATTTAGTGGCCATAAGTTCCTACAAGACAAACTTGGTGGAAAGGATCAAAAGTAAAAGACAACATGATGAAAAGTATCAACAAATGAAAGAGAATATTCTAAAAGGTGGTGAGGATAAGGAGTATCACCTCACGATTTAAGAGAAGAAGTTATGTTCCAAGTGATGAGAAGTTAAACACACTTATTATCAAGGAGTTTCATGTCAAAATTTATTCAGGCCATCCAAGATACCAAAAGACAATTTCAACCATTAAGAAATTTTAATATTGGCCAAATTTGAAGAAATAAGTGGCTGATTTTGCGGCCAAGTGCATAGAGTGTCAGCAATTAAAGGGTGAATATAAACATCTAGTAGGATTATTGCAACCCATTCCTATTCCGGAATGGAAATGGGAAATGATTTCTATGGATTTCATCTCAGGTTTGCAACAAAATTCCAAGAAACATGAAGTAATCATGGTAGTTGTTTATAGGTTGAGCAAAGAAATTCATTTTGTGGTGGTAAAAACCATTAATTCAGCTAGTGAAGTGGCACATACATTCATAAAAGAGATTGTGATTCCTAAAAAGTTTGTTTTCGATAGAGATTCCAAGTTTACTTCCAAGTTTTGGAAGGATATGTTTGCTGATTTGGGGACATAATTAGCATTTAGAATGACATATCATCCACATAAAGATGGAAAAAATGAGACGGATAACAAGATCCTTAAAGACATGTTGAGGATATATGTAATGCATCAACCCAAGAAGTGGTAGGAATCCCTTCCATTGGTGGAGTTTTCTTACAACAATGGATATCAAGAGTCCATAAAGATGAGTCTATTTGAGGATCTGTGTGGAAGGAGTTGTAATAATACTATCACTTGGAGTGATCTGGTGAGGAAGGTCTTTTTTTGGCCTACTATGCTCATGGAAATGGAGCAACAAATTCAATTCATCAAACAAAATTTAAAGGTGACACATGATAGGAAAAAGAGTTATGATGATCAACGTAGGGTACATAAAGAGTTTCAAGTTGGGGAACATGAATATTTAAGGATCAAAACTTAGAAGAGTTCCTTGAGAATTGGAACTGTGCCAAGTTGGAACCATGGTATAGTGGGCCTTTTGAGATCCTTGAGAGGATTGGGCTGATGGACTATAGGATGACCCTACCTCCTACTATTAGGGTTCATGATGTTTTTTTTCGTGTTTCTTTGATTAAAAGGTAGGTGAAGGATTCTAATCATGTAATTGATTGGTATGTGCTACAGGTGGAACCAGAGGGGGAGTCCCAACTAGAATCAATATGAATTCTAGACCGAAGGAGTCTCATGCTATGGAATCAAGCCATAAAGCAAGTTAAGGTGTAGTGGAAGCACTTTGGTCCCGAGGAGGCCACTTGGGAAATGATTGATGCCATGAAGAAAAATTATCCATTTTTGTTTTCCAGCTAAGGAAATTGTTTATAGGTTTATGTAAAATATTGTATGAGCTACAAGTATGAAGCTCCGTAGACAATATGTTATTGTTATTTTGTACTTCTGTTTGAGAATGCTTTTTGTATCTGTATATAAGGATAGATAACACCAAGGAAGGTGTGCCCTCAAGGGGGAGGGGTTTGTAGCAGCCCAGCCTGATCATGGCTAGATTTTTCCATGTAAATACATGATTGTAAGTGCATTTCAAGAAAAAGGGGTTGAGTAAGGGACACCGATTCCAAAAAAGGACCAAGAGAGGTCAATTGCTCAGGAAATTCATCTTACTTACCGAAGCAAGAAAAATGTACAGTTTGGACAACCATTGAAGGTTGGATGTTGAACATTAAGTGCTCTAGAATGGTGTGTCACAGAGAGAGTTGTTATAAGCTTATGAACTGCAGGCAAAGGAAAAAGCCAATGATGGCTTGGTAAAACACAAAAAAGCAATTAGGTTGCAAGGCATGGAAAAGAAAAGGGGAGACTACACAGAAAATGAAGGGGAAGGAAAAAAACCCTCAGTTTTTATCAGTGAGGAGAAAGGAGAGACAATATTGGCAAAGAGAGAAATAAAAGAAAAACTCTCACGCACAAGTTAACTGCGCCAGGGAGTAGATAAGGGAAAACTCCCATGGACAAGCATATAGAGGGGGAGCTTGAGATCTTGTGGACAATAGATAGAGAGATTAAAGAGTAGCAGAAAAAGGGGTAGCACAAAGTGTGATGCATGCACAATGAGAAAGAGAAGAGGGAGATTGATTGGAAGAAACTGTAGCAAATTAGAGTGATGTTATTCCTAGTAAACAACAACAAGTTCAGGCATTGGGAGGAGTTTAACATCTTCCTTTACTCTCAAGGTGCCATCATACTTCAGTGAAGCAATAAGAGCACTAGAGGATTTCTCCTTCAGGTGAGGGTAAATCTCCAAATACCACAAGGGGTTGGAGGGTGGAGATGGCATTCTTGGATTCTGTTGACAACCTGGGGTAGAGGTTTAGCCCTTGGATTCCTAGTAAAGGAAACTATGGAGGTATCCATTTCTTGTAATTTAAGAGTGGGTTATGGATTCCATTAATTGGGTGGAACCACTGTGTGGCAGTGGGTTTTAGATTCCCTCAATTGAGTGGAACCACTATGTTGCATGCTGCCAAGGTGGAGGTGAAACCTTTGGACTCCCTGTAGTATGTGGGTGTTTTTCTGGATGGCTTGAGAGGGTGAAGGTTTTAAGTCTAAGGAATCCCTAAACTTGGTAGATTGATATTGATTAGTTTAAGGGTGGAGGCAACAAACCTTTGGATTCCATGTTTATTGTTGATCATCATTTGTTAGACAAAGGGTGGAGGCAACATGCCTCTAGATTTACTAAAAGAAACTTACTGATGAGTACCTGTTGGGCAGAGGTAGGAGGACCTCAGGAGTCCATGTTTCAACTAACAAATATTGATTATTCCCTCCAGCAAGACCACCTTAATCAATTGGTATCTGGATGAGGGGTTTCAATTGCAAGTAGCTTGGATGCAACTATCTACGATTGGGTTGAGAGTTGAAGTCCCGAACTCATTTACCCATCAATTGTGTTAATTGAATATAAGTTCTTATGTGTAACCTTGTATGATCTAATGGTTGAAAGTTATGATTCTATTGTATAATGAAGTCAAAAAGGAGAAAGGAGGACTTATCCTTATACTGTCATAATAACACCAGTACAAGAATGACTAAGAAGGTCAACGACCCTTCAATGGTAAATTTCCTATTGTATATTCCTTTATGGAATTATCGAGATCTATGAGAGATAAAATGTCTCTGATCTTTGAGCTTATTGGGTCAGTTAATGGAGTCAAATTTATTGGTTGAAAACTTTGTCAGTTATTTTGGTTTTTGGAGAAAAATCCTCTTGTTATTGACCCTTTTTGATAATTTTCCAAGTTATTGTAGGGCCTTGTAAGTTCTCTTAGTTTCAGACATGAGTGGTGAATCCATTTCCTTGAATAAACCCAAGAAGTCCCCATTGAAGTTGCTTCATAATATGACCTCTGGAAGCTACCAAAATGCTGTGGAATTCAGTGAAAATCACCTAGGTCAGAGGTTGGGAGGTCGGTATAGTTGCATGGGGAAGTGGTCCGTTAGGGAATCCTACCTCGACTAGGTTAGAGGTTGGGATGGTTGTCTGAGGAAGTTGTCCATCAGGGAACCTGAACTCGACTAGGTCGAAGGTTGGGAGGCGGGGGTAGGGTTATTTTTGGAATTTTTGCACTCAAGCAGATGCCAACCTGACCCGATGGTGGGCCTAATGATCACTGTAGCCTATTGTACACTACCACATGGAATATTGCTAATGTGTCTAGGGGGAGTGGAGCCCACTTTGAATGACCACTTTTTTCGATCTGTAGCGCAAATTGGGGTGAATTTATATTTCACCGGATTCATTTCAACGAGACAATCACAATGCTGATGATAGTTTTGGGTTTAGAGGAGTTCCATGAAAGTAAAACATTTTATACCCCGTCCTCATAATAGTATTTTGAGGGTCGGGTGTTGAGAGCGACTGCCTCTTGGTCATGGGTTTCAGTAACTTGGGGTGTTGTTAAATATTCAACATGATTTCCTTGACTCAAATTTGCATAAACATATTTAAAATCTTCATCCTGAGCATACTGTTCAATATAAATTTCATGCATGATTGAGTTATGCTTAATAGTAATAGATGCATTAACAATGGGACTTGAAAACATATCTAACTTTGTTGTATATACCTTTCTTATACTTGATTACCAAACGAAATTGCTGTAGGAATCCCATCCGCCTAAAATGTCTAGCTTGTTGTAGCTTTCTTTTTTATTGTAAATATTGAAAAGGTTAATGGTCAGTATGAAAAATCATTTATTCACCCATCAAATAATTCTTCCATTTGTTCATGCATTTTACCAAAGCATATAACTCTTTATCATAAGTGGGATATTTAATTACTGCATTGGTAAATGTTTCAGAAGGATAGAAAGTTGGCTTACCATGCTACATCAAAACGACTCCCATAACATAATTTCTTGCATCAGTTTGAATATCAAATGACTGCTTAATATTTGGCAGTGCTAGAACTGGTGTTGTACTGATTTTCTCTTTCAAGGCGTCGAAGGATTTTTGGTACTTGCCTCCCCACTGAAAGACCATGATCTTGTTCAAAGCTTGGAAATCCACAGACATGCGCCATGTACCATCTTTCTTTGGAACCAAGACAATAGGATAACCACAAGGATATGTGCTAGGCTTGATGACCCCTTTGTCAAGCAACTCTTGAATTTGCTTCTTGATTATGCATTCTCCAAAATTGAAATTCTATACATGCCAATATTTGGAAGTGGTGCATCTTACTGCAAGTGAATCTCATGTTAGATTCCTATTTGAGGAGGCAACCCCTAAAGTTCTTGAAACATCTTGTCATAAGTGTTAATAAATTCAACCAATGCAGGGTTTAGTTTTGAATCACATCCTATGAAATCTTCAGATTCAACAATATCTTTAGCTTTAATCACCAATAACACAAAATTCTTACTAGCATTTACAAGCCTTTTCATATGACCAGCACTA
Organism: Pinus taeda; assembly: GCA_000404065.3. Taxonomy (NCBI): domain Eukaryota; kingdom Viridiplantae; phylum Streptophyta; class Pinopsida; order Pinales; family Pinaceae; genus Pinus; species Pinus taeda. The sequence goes on from APFE030355594.1 coordinate 103,706, forward strand.
ACAAGAGATAAGTTCATCTTCTTGCAATGTACTTTAATAATATACTCAACTCCATATTTAAAAATATGATATTTTTCTCATGATGATAAAATATGGATTTTCGGTCATACATGTATGGAATCCATAAAACGATTCCATAATAATCAAGTAGTACAACATCAAGTTCCACCTCATATATAAAATTAGCAGTGATGGCGAATTTGAGTTTACATTTTCTTGTCACTTGTAATTTGGAATCATCACATACCCAACCCAAAGGGTAAGGTTTGGTATGAGGTTTAGTTTCTAGATTTGGTTTCTTGATAGTTGCTTTAGAAATAAGATTGACTTGAGATCCAATATCAAACAATGTATCAACTTTTGTATGTGTTAGCTTCCTGCTGCATCAGGTTACTCATATTTCATGATTGACATTTTTACAGACCAAATATGTCATACTTTGCATGCTGCAATGCTCCATATTTGCTAAACAGTCACCAAG
>APFE030355594.1:104224-133679 GCA_000404065.3 Pinus taeda
GACCAAATATGTCATACTTTGCATGCTGCAATGCTCCATATTTGCTAAACAGTCACCAAGCAAAGAAGGCTACTCAGAGTTCATCTAACTACTTTCCAAATTTTGAGAAGTTATTCGAGTTTTGTACAATTTTCAGCTAAAGGGAGGTCCAAACAGCTTAATCTTGGTCTCCCTAGGTTTCAATTTCCTGTTTTAGAATATAGAGGATGAAAATATGTCCAAACAAATTAATCTTGGCAGATTCTTAGATAGGTAGAGAATCAAAGGAGCCCAACTGCTTAATCTGGGCCCTTGAAAGAAAAAAGGGTAGTTTGTAGATAGGAAGGTATAAAAAAGAAAAAAATTGAAATGATGGGTCTGCAAGTCTAAGTGCACCCAAACCAAAAGAATAAAAAATGTTAGGTAAGTAGGCTGGGTAGGTAGTTTTTGAGGTTGCAGAATCTTGATTGCTGATCAGTTCCATGTTTTTGGGGGTCATCTCTACTCAGGACACAATTACCAGGCAGTTTTATGTGAAAGAGCTCAAAACAGGCATAACTAACTTCCTTTCTCCATCTCCCCCAAATCATTAACTAATTTCCCCAAAAAGAGGTCAAGATTTGCTTGATATCTCTTAGTTTCATCATTTTCATGTCATCAGCTTGGGTGAAGACCTGCTTCACTCAAAGAGAATCCATACTCTCTCTATAAGGTTCTATGTCCCCTTTTCAAGCCTAATATTTCTGAAACTTAGCGCTTTCTTGTCATCTCCATATTAACTACTGACACTATTATTTAACTCCCATATGTTCCCCATCCCCCTACTAAAACTATGTAGATAATCCCCTTATGTAAATATCCCCTCCCCCTGGTTGAAATATAACCATAAATACTTCACTGGGAATTACTAAGTTACCTGGACTTTATTAAGAACCCTCCCTTTGCAAAAATTTCCACTCCCAAATGTATGGACCCCTTCCAAACACTAAGGGAACCCTTTCCAAATGCTAAATAACCCTCCCCGTGCATTCTTTTGTGAAAAATATTAATGTTTATTTGATAATTTTTCACCGCGCAAACACATTTACCCATTTTCTAAAGTTAAAAACACACCGCGCCGCGAAAAATTAAGCCTTTAACGCGCGCACGCCTTTGTTAAACCCCGTGCACCTCCCTTTCCCATCCACCGTCGGATCGCCTCCCCCAGATCCGACGGTCCTTGATCGCATCGCGCACCCGATTACGGTGGTAGGTTACCACCTGATGTTCGACGGTTTTACCGTCGTACACCGGGACAGGTGGCGGCCTCCCATTGCATCGGGCCGCCCCTGACAGAAACCACCTCCGTACCAAAGGCGGTCCGACGCACAGGGAAAACCGCCCTCCCCTCACATAACAGGAGTGCCACCTCATCCTGTCAGGTCGCCTCCATGTCACCTCACCCTGCCTGCGCCCGACCCACGTCACCCTGCCACGTCACCTCGCCGTACTGCCACGTCACCTTGATGACGTCAACATGGTGAAGTCACATCTGTACCAAAGGACCACACTGCTGACGTCAGCATGTTGATGTCATCCATCGTACTGCTGACATCATGTTGACGTCAGCAGCCAAAAAACCGAAAATTCGCGCAAGAGGAAAAATCGTGCTTCAGAGCTCTGGAATGAGAAATGGAGGCAGATTTCGATGCGCGATTAGAGAGAAGCGCTAATCGTGCATCGCTACAGGAAATAGGCCATATTGGGGAATATTTAGGGAATCTTTTGATTCCTTGGCCTGTTTTGCATCGAAAGGGCCCGAAATTGCCCGATTTTTCCAAATTAAACTGATTTAAAGACAGGAAAGGACCAGAGACAAAGATTAAAGAGTATCAGATCAAATCTACAGGGAGAAAGAACGTAAAAGAGTATCAGAAAGCGGCGGAGACCATCAATGTAGCAGCAAAGAGTATCAGTGAAGATCTTCACAGCGGCCCAAAGCAGGAGACAATTAAATAGCTTCCAGCAAAGTCAAGAAAGAGGGCGAGGCTGCTCAAAACTCTCAAATCATGGTTATTGCACATTTAACTCGCACCAAAACAGAACTGCATATCCCAAAGCACAGTTATTCCAGCAGTACTACATCGAGGCACCAAGGGCCAGATTTCACTCCTTTTTTCCAGCTACCTCTGACACAGTTCAATAGATATTTACTTGCATTTAATTTTGGCACAATTTTAGGTTTAGAAAGCTCTTTTTGCAGACCTGTTTTAGGTCAATTGTAATAAATAAGTTTGAGATATTTGCACTATAAAGACAACCCTGAATACTGTATTACGGGTTGGTTGGTTGGTTGATTAGGAACAAGCTATCTCTAGCTGATTTTGCTCCGGGAGAGACTCACACTGTAATATCTGATAAGTTTCTATAATCAAAGACTGTTTATGAGCCTTGGAGAACGGATTGTTCACTGTGTTTATTGGTTTAAGAGTGATTATGGAATTCTCATGCTGTTGCATAACCCAATAAGTGCTTCTTACCTCTGTTTTTCATTCATGAATTACGCTCTTAAACAACATAAAGAAAGATTAGCTTAGAATTTGTTTAAATACACTCTATGCTCAATTTCTGTTGTTTCTTTATGTTTTCCTCTGTTTAAGAATAAATATGAATTCCACATGGCTCATGTTTGCCTTAACCCAAGACAGTTATCCAGGGATTCTTCATTGCCCCTAGATAGAGATCATCTTTCCCTCTGTTAAGTTAAATGAGAGATTCTTAAGCACCTCTCATTTCTTACATATCATTCATCCTTTTAGTTTGAAGATTGTGTTATGAGAAACTATCCTGCTTCATTATTTCTCTTATGACCAGAAAGACGCACTGACAATCCTAATCCATGACTCCATGCCCAATGGTTTGAAACTTATCACTTCATAAATTTCCTCTCTGCCTGAAAGCATTCTCCTTCCATCCAAACACAAACAAAAAACCCCTAAGCCAAAAGCTAGCCTAAAATCATCAACAAAGTTGAATCATTAAGAGAGAGCCCTCTCTGATTGCAAGTGGGCTAGAACCTGCAATCCAAATATTGGTTTGTGGTTACCTCGGCCGTATCCCTACAGGAGCCTAGGGACAACCTGAGCGATAACAGTATGTTTTGTAATGACCCTGATATGCAAAAGATCACTTCTTTCTTTATCATTTTGAGACTCAATAGGCTTACTATAAGAAATAGTACTTGCATTAGAAGCCATAATTTTCATTCCCATGTCTATAATTTTGGTTTCATCACCTGAATCAAATCCTAGATCTTATTGAGTGGTAGCATCGATCTTTTGTTTCCCCTTATTATTGAACTTCTTTGGTCTCATTTATGGATTTAATTTCAAACAATGGCCTTCATCATAGACTTATTTTGAATAATGTTTACATGTAAGTTTCTCTCCCTCTTTCTTGACAATAACATTCTTTTTGCCTTTGCCTTTAAACTTCCCATTTCCTTTGTATCTAGATTTGGAAGGTTTCTTGCTAGTTCCTTGAGGAACATTCTTACCTCTTGATTCTAAATGAATTGCTTGAACACAGAATTAATCTAGATTGGTGGGATTAAACATAAGTATAGTATGTCTCAAATAAATATGTAATCCACCTATGTATTTAAGGAGAGTATCTTGTGAAGACAAATCAACACCCAAGATTAAATATCTTCTTCTAAATTCTTGTGTGTACCTTTGGACTCTGAACTTTATCTTGTCTAAAAATTTTCCAATCCATAATTTGAATATAAGCTAATGGATAAAAATTCCTTCTTAATGTAGCTATAAAATCATTCCAAGAAGAGATAATTTTAAATTTTTTCTTCAAATCTTTTTGAGTTCTGGCCTTCCACAAGATGAGGGCTACCATCTTTCCAAGAAAAGAGAAGCAAGTTGGATCTTTGTAATATCATCATCAATAATTTTAATCATGCAATAGACTTCAATTTGATGAACCCAATTATCCAACTTTTCAACATTTACTTCCCCATTGTACATAGGAAATTCGAACTTGAAATAAAGCTTAATCAAAGGAGACTTAGCATATCCTTTTGGAGATGGAGGAGGAGTAGGTCTATGAGATGAAGGAGGTGAAGAAGGAGGTGAGGATGGAGGTGTAGATGGAGGTGAAGGAGGAAGTGGAGGTGGAGGCTTTCTCCCATAACCACCATTACCTTTTGGATTATTAGAAGTTTATCCTTGCAACCCTACTGTCCTCTCATTGTACAACACTTTCACTACCTTAGACATATCATTGAAAGCCTTTCTAAAAGCTCTCTCATCCTTAGACATCAACTATTGTCCTTCTTCATGTCCCATGACTGGTGGAGTTTGTGACCTCCTTGAACCAATTTGAGGGTTTGGTTCTTCAAGCACTCCTTCTCCTCTTCTCATTTTAGACCTTGTAATCATTTAAGAAAACGCGTGCAAAAATTGTCAAACCTTCAAAACACCCATGATTTGATACCAAACTGATTTGAAATTAAAATTGAAGATTTATCATAGAATTTTGCAAGCTAGTTTATGTATTGTGGGCAATGGATCAAAATTGCAACAACAACTTAGTAAACTTTGTTAATTTTTGCAGATTTAAACAGTGAAAAATAGACAATATGCAACATCACAAAACAACAATTTGATGACAGAGTTCAACCCTCCTGGGCTAAGTCTTCGGGTCCAAATTCCAATGTTGGACCTTTAAATTATATGCTAAAATATCAAATTAAATTAACATAAAATGCTCAAATTTCAAAAATAACATCACCATTGTGTCAAGAACACCCAAAAACCACTATGGAGTCTCTTCCTGGGCTCACAAATGCTGAAAAATGGCCAATTTAGGCCTCCTTCATTTCCCTGTTAACTGTTCTACAAAATCGATCCTCTATAAAAACCAACAATGAATTTTTCCTTTGGTAGAAATGCTCTATGAAAAATTTGTGCGGGTTTGACGAAAATTCCACTGCTAATGGTGCAAATTGTCAGATGGTTAAGAATGGCAATAGGGTTGAGCCCCTAGTCCTTTGCCCCCATGTTGGGCATATGGGTACAATGTGATATGGGGTGCAGGACAAAGGCCACATGTCCTCTGGCCCTCCGCCCCTAGTCATGTGGTAGTAATGAGATAAGGGGATGTGTACCACATGCCCTACCCCTCCTCATCTCCCGTCGACGGTTACATTGGATATTAATAGAACCAGGGCTAGGGACCAGCTCCCCGTCCCTTCTGCCTCTGCCCATGGTCATGCCATAACACATATAACTTGGGGCTAGACTGAACGAGTGAGCCTGTTGGACCGACACCCCCCCCCCCCCAAATGTGCCAACTGCATCATATTAAGTATAAGTGACCCATTACATATAACAAGAAACATTGCGTGGTCTAGCGGTAAGGTGAACAATTGTGTTGTCAGAGGTCATAGGGTCGAACCCTGCTGAGGTTGGTCGGTGCATAATTTTTTTTTTACACAAACTTCGAGGGCCACATGGTGTCCTCTCATAGGGTCACGCGGTGCCTTCCGGTTGGCTCCACACCAAACCTTTCAACCAATGAAAATACACCAACTTCCTCTATATGATCATGCCACATGTCACATCCTGATTGGATCGTATGACAACCATATTACATAGTCACTTGCTAACGTCAATGCCACATCATCATACGCTCTGCCCAGTCAACCCTACAAGTTGACTTTTTAAATTTTTGTTAAAAACTTTAGAATGTGATAAATTTCTCATACCGTGTTGAATTGAGGTGATTGAAGCATTGTTGGAATCAGAATGAGGAGATCTACGATTTGGTGTTGGTTTAAATATAATTTAAACACTTTTATTTTTGAGCATATTTTGATGCCCTAGATCAATTAAAACAAGGAGTCTAACATGAATGAGCTTGTCTTTGAGTATGAGGGGTAAGAAAAGGATGAGATTGATAAATAGGAGTCCCTCTTAAATGGACGAGAGATGAAGGTCAAGGCTCTCTTCAATAATGTCCTCAATACTCAAAATACTGGGTGGAAGTTGTTCTCCATAAAGATTGAAATATACAGGTTGTGGTTGAGACAAAGCACAGGGGGTTTCACTCAATGAACCTCTAGAATATTACATGTTTCATGGCATACTAAATAATAACATTAATTTGAATACATATTGGAAAATACCTGTAAAAATCACTTTATTTAACCCCCTACCAATATGAACCCAATACACCTTCCCAATTTAAAAACCCCTACTTTCACTAGATATTGTAAGTATCCATTTTTTCATTAACATTTTTTATACCCTTTTATATTTATATCTCGAGTATAGTGACATGAAGCCTCTCTTACGACCCCACATGAATTCTACAATGCACCTTTCTTCTTTTGATATACATTGTAGATGCATATTAGTTCTCCCACAATTACTCAACCCACACTCAAACACATCTTACTATGATTTGTGGCATTTAATGGTATAAGGCACACAAAGATTAACCATGTGTTATGAATATTGATGATGTGATTGTATATAAAATGAAATATAAATTTATCTATATGATGATTAAAAATCAATTGATGAATCTTTATGAATACATTTGCACCAAATAAGGTGTTCAACACAAGTCTAGACCCTCTATAAGTAAGACCACTATCTACAACCAAGGTTGGGGCCCCAAATCTCAAATCCATATAAAGAAATGGGTTTTACCCCCATCACTTAATTAATCATTCACTAACTACCTCTCAAGCAAGGGAACTTATTAAAACTTATTTAGGTCTTTGGAGAGGAATAAAGAGAACAATCTACTTGTGTGTTATTACAATGCATATATAAGAATCTTGCTATACCCATGCATTCATGGTGATTTACGATGGACATGAAAAACCACCCTTATTTATAAGTAACAATATTTATTTTTGTGGTATTTACAAATTACAAGCAACAAACAAGAGCAATTTGCTATTTTCTTTCCAAATGTTGTATATATAAACTATGGTATAGGAACACTAAATTAGATTAAAGATTTTCTACTCTCTACAATGATGTGATGTGCTCCTTTATAAATTCTCAATAAGATAAATATTTTATTTCATTTACCAAATTTGTTCAATGGGATCTAAGTTGTGAAGTCAAATAATTGTATCGTATTCATAAGCATGTGTGCTTGATTAAGTATTGTATTTTATGTTTTGATTTTCCTAATTCACTTATAAAATAATGCAAAAGCTCTAACACGCATTGAATGTGCATTCAAACTTCAACAACAACATATAAAAAATAAAACTCTAGAAAATTCTAATGAAAAATGGCATTCACACAGCGAATACTCTACTGAAAGTTACACTCAACCTTAAATTATTACCCTCCCTTCTTCAATCCTCTAGCATCGATTATTCCTTCTTCAATGTGAAAAAATGCTCTATTGTTGATTTGTAGATGATGGAACTATGGAATATCCATCTCATAAACATGGACTCGTATAATTAATTAAAAAAATATGTTCTTTATTAAGTTCAAGGCTTCTTTTCTGACAAGGATGAATGAGTGGTTCTATTTGGTCAATACTAGTTGGCTTGGTTCACTACTTGTATTTCCAAGGCCAAGGATTGTTCAAGAAATTCAAGAACCATATATTTAATGGAAAAAAACTAAATAAATCTATTGTGTTAAGTTAATAAATATAGTCTAACTTTTAATTTATGTTCATAGCACTTCAAACCATCATTCCTCTCCTCATTCACAATATAATTAATTGTTAAACAATTGTCTGGCATTGAATTTATGGAATTATTCAAACATATGTTTGCCCAAAACATGTGGTTATATCTTGATTTGATGCAATAGACTCATGATCTAATGCTATAGGTAATAAATAAACATTGATTTAATTGAAGATACCACTTGGCAACTTGGGTAATTTCTAATTTGGGCAATGTGTAGCCGCGTGGGAAAATTTCTTAGCTACACATACAAAAGTACATTATCATGACAACATCATAATACACAAGGAAAAAAATCAAGCATCATAAGCATATACATCTCCCATCATCAAGGGAATCAAATCACATGAAAAATATCTCTCATTAATACATCCAAGCTCATCCAACAAATACTCCAATCTATGAAATATCATACAAGTTAAGGGGTAAGAATGTCTATTATCTATAATGTGTTTATTGTCAACAATTTCAAGCCATGTCAGCCATTTCACTCAGAGAAATCCATTCCATTCATACATTTAGAGGTTTCCATTTCAGAATTTTAGTCTTCTCTTTCTGAAGATGCTTTTCTTGATGTGCATATCAAGACTAGTAGGTGCCATCAATAAGGTGTACTCAATTTAAAAATAAAACAAATAGAAATCCAACTTTTATATATTGATTATTGTGACATGAGACATACATGTTAATTTTCATTAGGCTGTATATAATAGAAGACAAAAATCTAGTTTTTATAAAACAAAACATGGAAAATGCAAATCAAACCTTAAATCAAACAATTGGGAATGAAGGTAGATCGAACCACTAAAATGGAAAATTGAAATAATAAGTATTTATAAGTATATGTGTGCATAATCGTGTCTACATAGTAAGTGGCCAAGGTTCATGGGAATAATGTGTGGGTGCAATGGAAAAGACTCTTTTTTGAAGTCAGGGAGCCTCTTGGTGTATGGGAATGGGAGATTGGAATATCATGAATACTTTTTGATAAATATCTCATTCCAACTAATGAAGTTGAATAAAGGAAAAAAGTTGAATAATTATAAATATATTACACTATTTCCAAATAGAAATTCATATCATATGGATTGTTTAGACTTTCAACCATAGAATATTCTGACATCCTCACAAAAGATTTGTTTTGCAACCCACTATGGAAACAAAGATCCTAACATCTAAACCATGTAACTTAAGTACTTTTTTTCTACATTGGCTTAGTAACAATAATGATATAGTTAGGGTCATAACTTAAACAAAGACCAAATTGATAAGTATGAACCCGTTGATGGTGCTAGACCTGCCAACATTCAGGGGGTCTCCCTGAAATGAAGTCCCAATTAGACCTCACACCATTTGGTGTAGGAGTCCCATCCGGAATACCACCTGATTTCCAATGTAGTGGGTTTTAATGATGTGCCTTGCCTGCAATAATGCATAAAGTGGCGTATGGTGACTTTTGTGGGAAAAAGTGTGTGACTCAGTGGAAAGTCAAGTGTAATGCATGAAGGTTCTAACACACAAAGGGAAAATGAGTAAGTTCCTTAGAAGCATGTAATAGTACACAACTTGGAAGGAACACACAAGAATAAAGACATCAAAATATAATCTGAAAAATAGTTCACAAGTTAATGACAATGGAATTATACAACAACACACATTCAACAAGATTGATACCAATGCAAATGAATTATTTCAAAAGCGTAAGCGTAAGTTCAATAACACACATTGAAAACATAACAAGGATAGTCCTAATATATTCATAACATGTGCATGAAAACATTATGGCTCTGAGCTTTTATTAAGTGAAAGTTCCAACCATACATATACCATTGATGAAGCACTATCCCCAATAGTGGAACATGAGGTCAAAACCTTCTCCTCCAAAGAAAGATACTCCATCTATGATATGAAGAAGCCAAAGATCTCACAAACTCCCAAGCTCCTGATTCTAAGTTAAATGCCTAGCCAAAAGCTTTGCTCCCAAAATCCCTTTACATGAGTTATGAGGGTATATTTATAACAAAGGGGTGACTATTCACTTCCCCTTGTGACTCTTGGACTTCCCTCATGACTCTTCAACTTATTTACAAAACGACTCTTTACATTGATTACATCATGACTCTTCACATTCCAATATTGACACTTGGAATTCCACTTACAAATTACTTACAAAATAATATTATAATACACTCATACCCATAAAAGTCAAAATTGGGTAGATCTAGCTAGACAACCTAATAAGACAAATCAATTAAGCTTGAGTTTGGGGAAACTCCAGCTCAGTAATTTCCTCTTGATGTTTCTCAGTTATGTAATGGTGCCAAACTTTGTACTACATGATGACATCCCCAAACTATGAGATGGTGTCAGGATGGAAGTAGACTCTAACCTCCATGGCATCTAGGTACACTAACTTGGAACTGGTTTGTGTTTCCTTCTTGAGGAGGAGAAACATTGTGTTGATTTGGAAAGGACCACCAATGTAATTCTACATATTCTGTCTATTTACTTCAAGATCTTCCTTGATGGATACCTGTCTCAAATGTTCTACGTATTATTCAATCTCTTGTCTAACCTGATTCCTGTGCTTGATCTTAGTGAGTGAGTCGACTGATGGGATCCCGTGCGATTGCACCAAGAAGTCTACGTTTTTATACAATCGTGCATATGAGGCCTGAGTGTTGGCAATGAATGAGGCGAGATGTTTGTTATTTTGAATGAGCATTCGAACCTTTGCTTTCTCCAACTATGCCTCTTTCCTTGTCTTCTTTCCAAATTCAGGCAGCACCCCTTTGTATTGCATTAACCATTCATGCATGACAACAATAGACGATTGTAAAACCTTGAGAGTTTTTACATGATACAACCCATGCAAGTGGAAAAATACCTTATGAATGGTAACAAGCTCCTCATTAAGATTTTCCATGGTCTCTCCTAGTGTCAACACTTTACCAAATATCACTACCTTAAGTTCCTCCAAATAGACTTGTGTGGAAGCTGCATTCTATGCCCCTGCTTAGAGCCATTCTTCCTCTTTCCTAGCAGACTACAAGTTCTTTTCCAATTATTTGTTCTCTGCCATCAAATACTCTTTGTTTGAATTTGTTATACCTACGAAACCCAAGGTGGCTACAGAAATGAAATTCAAATTCTTCCTGGTATTTGTCATGATCACCATTTCTCTTATGAATATAGGAGATGTGAGATCGTTCGTAAGATGCTTCTTCTATTCTTGTACAATATTTTTTCCTAAGCTTTTCATAGGTCAGATTGTATGTGTCCATAACTACACCATCATCAAGAGGAATAATTTACTCTTCCTCACTTGAAGCTTGCTCTACTGGAGGATAGGGAGATTGAATGGTGACCTACTGTGTACTTGGTGACAAGTCCCATCAATAGGTATATTTTGGAGATCATTATGCTATCATCCAGCCTTAAAACTACCCTTCTCTTACATTAATTCACATTTTTTGTTATATTATGCTTAGTAAGGGGAGTAAAAGGTGTTTCTCATGTATGTGGCTTAATGTGGTTTAATTGCAGAAAAATGAAGCATTTTTGAGGCTATTACTATGTAGGGGCATGATGGAGAAAACTAGGAGAGAATCTAGGGGGTTTTTCCAGCTCCTTAACACCCTAAACTTGGCTTGGGATCATAATATCCTCTCTCACCAGTCAGAATTCATTGGTATTCGAGTGACTGCTAGTCCAAGTGAAGACCAATAGGGACAAGATCCACCATTTTCTAGATAAGGGAGGGAACCAATCCTACTTTCAAGGGAGCTGCTTCAACTGCCCTTTTGTATAAATAAAATAGAAGAAGAGCTCAAAAGGATTCAAAGTTTTTGTTCAACTAGGTGTAGCTATTGAGCTTCAAGCTTGACATTGTTAGTTTAAAATTTTATGTGATGTATTAGACCTATACTTTTTGATAATGAGAAGTTGGATTTTAAGTTGCATCTGAGTTAGTTTCAGAGAGATGATACCCTTGGGTTTGGGCCCAACCTAGGGGCTTTGGTCCCTCTTCTTGTACTTATGTTTCTTCTTGATTCTAAGTAGTTCATAGTTTCTTGCATTTCAATAGACATGAATATATAATATCCTATGGTTGCAGCCTCTACATCACCTCTCTTGTGGGAGAATAAGTGGAAGGATTCACAACCACAATGCAAAAATATTGTGTTTATGATTTCTTGGAAATAGAATAGTGTTAGTTGTCATGTTTTACATTTTCTTTTTGTAACTTCAAATTTATTTTAGTGATAAGATAAGTGTTATGGCATAAATTAGATGTTATTTAAATTCAAATAATCTTTTCCATCATAAATGTTAACACCAAAAAATCATACACTATGTTGGCACAATCCATAAGACACTAAAAGGTGTCCAACAGAATGTTCAAGTGAACATTTTCTAGCTAAATACATCATGAAGTTTAAAGAATCAAATTTCTACTAAAGGTCCAAAGTTTATAAATTAAAAAAAATTGTTGTCATGCGACTATTTATTTGATAAACGCATGCACATGAAATATACTTCAAAAGCCACACGGTTGCAAAAAAGGATGACACAACGATTTGGGACCACTCTACACACTTGGGGCCGATTCTCTGACATGAGCTCAGTTCAATACAACCAAATTCGAGTCTCCTTGAATATATGAAGCCCTCAATGGAATCATCTTGTCTTATTCATGTGTCATTATCATACATGAACAAAGAGGGGGAAGATGGATTCAAAAAATTCTATATAAATAGGCCATGGGAGAGCCAAAATATGAGACATTGTTATGCTGTCCAAATTGCTATCATAGCAACCCACCATTACATAGTTGAAGCCAAAGTAGGGAAGAGCACTAGCATGTTGGCCATATTGCTTCTAAGAAATCCATCATCCTACTAAGAAAAGAGGAATCCACCATTGGAGAGTCTTCATACTTCTTTGAGAGAGGAGAAGCTTACAAAGAGATTGAGGAAAATAAACCACGTTGTTGAGGATTTTTGAGCATCATGGCTGATTGTAGTCAATATCTACCACCAGTAGTCAATAAAGGGAGTTTTTTCCATTATCTTATTGATTTTTTTGCTCCATTTGATCATATTTTGTGTATTTAACTCTTTGTTTAGTTTATGTTTATGTATGCATTGTTTCCACTATTTAAAATGTTGTGTTTATTTAAGTCTGTCCACTAACAACACCGATTCTTCCTGTGATCCTTTGCAGGGAACAATTAACTACTAAAGAGGTGTCTTTTAGTACACCATTTCCACAAAAACACTACCACAAGAATGGAGACCATACATGATCCAAGATCTTTTACTTATAGATGCATCAGAATTACATATAACAGAGCTTATTACCCATGGAAATTAAAATCACATAATACAATGCAGAAATAACAATATAATCATGAAACCATGACATATTGATTTGATTACAAAGTTAATCCACTTTGGACTACGTCTCCAGGCCCTGCTCAATAGTGGGGAGGCCTTCATTCATTAAGTGGCATAAAAAGAGATAAAAGTATAAGCAACATCATTTACAATCCTTATACCTACAAGTGGGAAGATGGATGAAAAATGGAGAGCCTAGCTTCACACTATTTTGCTAAAACTTTCTACAAATCATATAGCCTAATTAGTAAAGAAGTGAGTGGCCCATCATCCAAAAATCTGACTAATAATCAAAGAATTTAATTCTTCATTTTTTCTGGGACTAGGAGAAAATGTTATTAGATAAAGTAAGTAATCTCTACTTCCCTTGTGTCTCTTAGATGAACCTAGGCTTGCATATGAAAACTTTTTCAAAAGCATTTGAATTTTCATCTCCCTTGTTAAACTCCACATAGTTTAACAGGAAAAGAGTAAGTGGCCCATAATCCACAATATATTTCTTTTTTCCATGCAAGGAAAAATCAACACTTAGTGTGATTAGAAGGATATTGTAAAGGATCATCACATATCCACATCTTATCACACTTGGTATGCTCGCTTGCATCACACATCAAGCTTCCATTTGCTTTGTACTCAGGGGCATATGGTTTTTAGAGCTTTGGGTAATTAGTCTATTTTGGCTTACAAAAATCACTCCATAAGTGAATTAAGAATCCTTAAAACCAACCATAACTTGAACCAACTAAGTTCCCCATAGGGGCCACCAAAAAAATTACATTTTAGGTTAGAACCATTGGGGGTAGGCATCCCATAAGCCACCATGGTCATGTTACACCTTTGAAACATTGTAGTTAACTTTTTAGGGAGCTTAAAATCCTTCAATCATCCCATGGAAAAGAATACCTGAGCATGGAAGAGACTCAATTCAGAGGGGGTTCGACTTAGGTCCAATATGTGTGGTACTCTTTAGGGCTACTTGACCCATCTAGTGCTCTGTACTAGTAACTAACTACCAAGAAGCTAAAGAATCAAATGCTCATGTGGGAAGAAGGTACTTTAGTGGCAAAAATTGAGGGCATCCTTTCCTTATAGGTGATGGTGCAGGTAACACTTGAGCCTCATTACCATTACCTTGGTTGATTCGTCGGTTGCTGGAAGGCATCTCTAGTTCTTTTAGGACGTTTCCCCAGGACCATTCGAAGACATCTTTGCAAGGACTAGTTATTTTGAGAGTGGAAAGGATAGTTAGGTCCACATAAGATCTTTTATCATACGCAACAAATAAAAACCTTGTTCTTGTTTTCTTGATCACATAGCTTAATCATAAAAGGAGAATAAACCATTTATATTTTTGCTTTGTTTTATGTATGTGATCATATTGCATTGATAATTATATTCTTCCCTCACCATAAAAAACGTAGCACACACTCTAATCGACATCATAGGGGACCCAACGGTCCCCTGTCAATATAGACATTTTTTAAACCTCCCCCCATTACCAGGAGGTGTGCCGGGACTCTTTCCATTTAGGCATAGAGGACGTCACACAATCACCATTATTGGATCTTCCTTTATTGGTGCATATTTTCTCGGAACCCCTACCCAAAAAAATACACCCTTCACCACTCAAGAAGGGTCCCCAAGTGCTACCCCTTTTGGGAACCCACACACCACTCCTACGGACAGTGCCTGAGGCACACATCGAAGTAGTTCTCCCGAGACTTCCCCAGAGAGGACCCCTTTGCATATAGCTATCCAAAATCGATTTACGAAGGAAGGGAACACATATATCTTGTTTTTAGCTTCGCTAAACCTACTAGATTTAAGCAAGCTAACCAATGACCCAATCACCCATAGCCATAATTGGTCGACTATGCCCAACAAGCTCCCTTTGGATATTCCAAAGTTAGAAGTAAAACAAGGTAAAGACCCAAGAAACCAAGTCAAGGATTTTCACCTATGGTGTTTTTCTAATAGTATCGCCGATGATACTATTAGATTATGAGTATTTCAACACACCCTAATTGGGCCTGCTGTGAAATGGTATGTTGACCAGCCTTCTGTGTCACATATAAAATTCAGCTCATTAGCTATAACTTTCCTTATCTTCTTCTAGCTCCTAGTGTGCCATGATTCAAGTATGGAACTCCTCACCAACTTCAAACAAACACATGCTACCCACATGTCAGATCATATCCATGAATGGAAAAAATGTCGTAGCTTGTGTAAAACCCATTTTGAAGATAAAGTCCTCTTAGACTTATTCTTGAGATCCCCCACATTTGAAATCCCCAAAGATGTGGTAATTCATCCTCGAAGACCGAGGAAGAAGCCATTATTAAATCTCAATAACTAGAGCTTATTTACACCTAGTTATCATGTGATTCCAGATGCCCCATGCCTACAAACTTATAAAGAGATCCTAGGCGCATCCAGTGTTACTGATGGATTAATTGGGTCCATAACCTAAAATCAACACAACAATGACTTCCAATACACTGGATATTTGTTCAATGGCCAAGTATTTGATGCTACACAAAAAGCAACACCATTGCAACATACAAGATATTATCATGGTCAATCCACACCTATGCAGAATACGGTCAACAGGGCTAACCAATATCATCCCCCTCAGGGGGGCTCATATCCTCCCCCATAGGGAATCCACTACTCAAGTTTAGGAATACAAACATGATTTCCTCTTTCTAGAATCCATACATGAATTAGGGACAAGGAATATAATATTCTCCTTTCCTAGCACAACAACATAATAACCAAGAAATGCAAAATAATGCAAGGGTGAATCTAGTGCAACCTTCTCTCGCTTCACAACAATAGTCGTAGGAACAATTGAATTTAGATAATCCTTCAAAATTTACTAAGAAAAATCCAAAAAGTAAGCCAAATGGAGTACCCAAACAAGAGGGCAGCAATCAACAACAACCCCCACAGGCACCCGGAAGGGGAAACCCAAACCATAATAAAAACCAGAGATCAACCAACAATAACCCATAGAAAACAAAAGTCTACATACTAATTATTCATGTGATATCTGTGGGGAATATGGTCATTATAGCCACCACTATCCTCAAATTCCTGACTTAAAAGTGATATAATATAGTAGGGGGCAAGATGTTCAACAAAATGTAGTAATGTAAGACCCCTTCCCCCATAAGGGAGTAGTTAACACTCAATGAAAAACTCCCCACCCTCATCCATCTGGAGGGAATCCCCATAACAATCCTCCTGCAAACATGGAATCAAAGTTATGAAGCTACCTAGAGCCCATTCTTTCCAACTTAGCTACAAAAATACCTATAGGGTCATTGACCATTCCTCAACCTTCTTTAGAATCTATGCCTAAAATGGTCAAAGGACCTTTACGGTGCACAAGACACAACTTGAAAGATGATCATAGCTACAAAACGTCAACGACTTAGCACAAGCACCATCAGCCATGTCAACATTAGAAGCCTTGCAAACATTCCCAACCCAACGGAAAGCCTTACTTTCCGCTCTAGGCACAATCGACCCATCCGATCCTTGACTAATTGCCTTCAACTTGGATAAAGCTACTCCACGACTACCATCAACCATTGCTTTCCAAATTCCAGTCTCAGTCAAAAACATTAAATTTCATCATTTCATTGTCGATGAAGGGGTTTCCACATGTATCATGTCCAAATCCATTTGGCAGAAACTGGAATCCCCCAAACTCAAGCCTTCTAACATTACACTTAGAGCATATGATAGTCACCCTTCTGCTCCTGTTGGTCTATATCCTAGAGTGCTAGTTAATTTGGCTGGAACAATTGTGTTAATAGAAATTGAAGTACTAGATGCCCAGTTGGATTACAACATCCTACTAGGCCAAAGCTACATGTACTCGATGCTCGTAGCCACCTCATCAGTGTTGAGAACAATTATGTTCCCCCATGATGGAAATATCATCACTATCGATCAACTCACATACTATGAGAAGGAAACCTTACCCACACCTGAAGGTGTGATCATCTTCTCACGAGTTGATCACTACTTACAATGAGCTTAGTCATGGCCAATTTAAGCCATCAACACTCCTAGGGACATTCTCAAGAGACCCTTCGTTGCTACAAGAACTTTTTCCACACACCGGAGCACGAGTGTGCATGATGACCTCATCAAACACCACCTAAACCAAAGAACCAATTTCAGAAACCAAGCACCCTACAACTGTTGATTCCATGTCCCTACCTCACACGTTTACACGGTCCCTTTTATACCCCCCACCTGGCTTTATCTCGCACCAAGTTAGGGAAACCCTTACATTACCAAATATGGCTCTCACGATACTCATCTGGTATTTGGTCCCAATGACCATATTGACTCATCCATGACATATTCTGGTAGGTAGTATCCCTGTGCCTGCATCTCAGGAAACCATCCCTACTAAAAAATGTCCTGCATCGACACCAACTGGGGGTGGCAAGAAGGAAAAACAAAAAGGTAAAAGAGGAAAACCCTCAAA
Source organism: Pinus taeda (assembly GCA_000404065.3). NCBI lineage: Eukaryota > Viridiplantae > Streptophyta > Pinopsida > Pinales > Pinaceae > Pinus > Pinus taeda. The sequence goes on from APFE030355594.1 coordinate 121,830, forward strand.
ATCCTCTAGGGCCCTGTTATAGACATTTTTGGGCACTTCAACCCCAATAAAAAATGTCCATAAAATGAGGGCTCTTAAGTCCCTAAAAGGGTTGCTTCACTGCCTAAAGGAACAAGGTCAACTGATTACATCAATCTCCTAGAACTTCTCCACCAGAAACTGCTCCATAAATGGTTGAAAACTGGACCATACTGAAAGCTCCATGCAGGGTGTGCGATGCATATCAACCTTCCCAATGCACAGGTTGCGATGCATACTATTTTTGCTCCTCTTGTAGGGTGCGATGGTCGGGATGGACAAATGGCAGGGACCAAAATGCGAGGTTGGAAGATCATGGAATCTTCCAGAAGCTTCCCCTCTGACACTTGCCACTCCATTTTTGACTAGGGATGAGTAAGAGATCTTCATTCTCCAAGTGAAAGCAGGAACTATCAGAGAGAATACACTAATCAAGATCCCAAAAGATGACTCACCTCTCTGTAATGATCTATATATGGATCCCTCATCACAGAGATCCAAAGGCTGGAATTTTGTAATCTATAGAGAAGTGTTGTCAGTATCCTTGTGTACATTCACAGTGTTGGGTAATTTTGCTTTGCTTGAGGTGAAAGAAGGGCTTCTTAGCTGGAGGATGATGCTGGGTCAGAGCTGCTCATGGTTGTAATCCTCTTGCTACTTTTATCTGAATGAAGCTATTCTTGTTTCCTTCCATATCCTTTTGTACTTGTTTATATATGCTTGTATATGGTTAATGTACATCTGATCCTACATTATTTGTGAATTTAGATCCTTGTTTCTTGCATAGTAGTATATTGCTGTGATTCTACAGGTCCTTTTGAAGCTGAGAAGACAAAGAGAAAGAAGCAAAACTCTATCAAGAAGGAGAGGGAATCGAGCGCAAGACTCAGGTTGGCCCTCTTGGTTCTCCTCTCATCTATTTTCATAAAAGGAATCAAAAGTAGACTTAGATTGTTTGTTTCTAAGATAGCCACACATCTTAGTGGGAATAGCAGCATCCATGTGGACACTATTCCCATATAACAGGCCCTACAACCCTATGTGTTATGTGAATAATTTGGGCACCTGAACCACATATTCCTTGAGTTAGATGAGTTAAAAATCCTCATGCATGACTCCAAAACATCGATAACCTCAACCCCACCAAAATGAACAAACGTTGTGCCTATACGTAATAAAGAATTACGCACCAACCATGCATGCACTATATGCAAAAAACATGGGAACTACACTCATCACTGTCCTAATATCCCTTGATACTGAGAGACATTAAGCACACTCATTCAAGCCAACATTAATGAGCTAATAGCACCAACCAAACCTCAAGTGGACGATAGATGAAAGAACATATCTTACATTCAAGCAAAACCAACTTCATGGTCTAAAAAACCTTCTTGCAACACACGAAGATACTGTGAATAAAAAAGCCCCTTATCCACATTACCATGTGCTCTATGCAATGACTCTACTCATTCGGTAAACCTCTTCCTAGAACTATGGACATTTTACTAAAACAACTGAGTCACCCAGGTGTTGAAGTCTTAGATTTCTGTTGTTCCAACATGGGGGATAACCACCTGGTTTGAACCTTAAAGGCAAATCCTTTTCCGCTTGGTATGGTGGCTCCGACTGGGGATGATGGGATCAATTTCCTAGAATGGATTTGAAAATGAGAATAGGTGGTTTTCAAGCGATTGCAATAAGAATAATGATAACTAAATGACCTATTATAGCATGCAAATATCTAGCTAACTTAATCTAAAATAAACCCAAGGTATTCTTCGAAATATGCGATCTAAAAAGATATCTGTTCATTATGTGATAATAAAGATCATTCATGTATTAAACAGAGATGATAACATGTAAATATAATTTCTTTGACTAAATAGTTAGTTAAAGAAATGTGTAAATTATATCACATATATTTAATGATCATATATGAAAATGAATACTTTCAGCTATGCATCATACAATAGTGCAATTAACACATAACAAGAAGAACATACTCCATATATAATTCATGAAAATGAAATGTTATCACTAATATAACAAAACAAAACCGATCATACAAGATAAAAGTACAATATGTGTGAGGTTGTACTCATTTGAATAGTGACATAGATCAACTCCTTTCTTCAAATCAAATTATTCTCCAAGCATACAGTAGTGCAACAATAAAGGAAAGTAGTTTGATATTCAAAAGAAATGACCATGTTCCATAATTTCATCAAGGAATTCACAAACTTACAAAAGTGCATTATTTGCAAATGTTTTTGATAAAATTAGGGACCCCTCTCTAAATGCATGAGAGGGGTTTAAATATTAAACTATAGGTCCTAAAATAGATTATTACAAAAATAGTTGAGGCGGTTTAAATAACCTTCCTCAGATTATCTGAAATAAAACTATAATATAAATAAAACTAAGTGACTAACTCCTTTGCATTCGACCTTTGATATCACAAATATCTGTAATTGGCTTGAGATGCATTGGTTGGCCGATCGTAGATTTCAACAGTCCAACAAATATAGCATCTTTCAATGCTGGCACCATTTTTTTTGTGGAGGTAGTTAAGCATCATAAGGTCATCCACTGGTTGTATGGTTTGACTAAGAATTTCCAGTATGCTTCCTAGTTTAGCTTGCTCATTTTTTCTGATCACCTCCTCCTTTTCCTTTGCCGCCTGTCTCCATTACTTCTCTAATTGTTTGGCATTTGGAAGAAATCTTGGTATAGACTCTACATCCAGGTTGGCGCCATGTATATTTTCATTGATGGCTTCAATGATGCTGTTTGTTGTTGTTGCTGCGACTGTTGTTTCCCTTTCTTCTTGCTTGAGCCAAGAATCACAGTCTGTGAATAAGATGTCTTTATGCAATTCCTCCAATTTTGGCAGATCAACCTTCCTCCCATCTTCTAATTCTTTCCAGGTGATAAAGTTAGAAATCCTTTTATGGATTTCATCATACTCAAGCCTCATGTCAACAACTTCGCTTGTTAGCTTATCAATGATCTCGCAATAAGGACTTATTTGCGAGATTTTCTGGCATAGAACTTCCTTTTGCTGCATTAGTTGGGAGTTAAGACTAAGTGCTTCTTTTATGAACTCATCGATCTGCAGCTTGTCTTTATACTTATTTGTCATAGCTTGTATCTATGCATCTCTTTCCGCTAGGCTAGCCTGATGTTGTATTTGCATTTGTTCAAATTCCTGGTGGAGCTTGGCTACTTGTATCTCTACTTGTTGGTTAGATTTCTCTTGCTCTAATTGTTGTTCCAACAGAAAAATATTTTGTTCTTTTTCTCTAAGAAACATTTGGACCTTTTTCGCTTTATCGATAATTTTCGTAGCATAGGATCCTACAAATTGCGACAGTCTCGTAAGATTTTCAGATGGGTCCATGGGCGATTCTTCTAGACAATGTCCATTGGTTCCTTGTTGGGAGTGGTAATTTCTGCAGCATCTAACTTTCTTTTCTTCCTCTGCATTTTAACAACAAATTTGTGGGTAGGGCTATAAAACACATATAATGGGGGAATTTTCTCAATTCTGAAAATAATTTCTACAGTGGGGGTAGTAGGAATGAGATCCACATCTTGAGTGCCTACAATTTTCTCCACTGTTATTTCTTGATTTGATTTGTACTGTGGAGTCTGTATCTCAGATATTTGTTCCACTATGTGGATCTTCTTGTTAAAATGCTCCCATTCTTTTTCTAAATCAATAACTGGGGGTTTTGCTGATTGAGTGGAAGTAGAGTGAATTTCAGCTTGTTTCTTTGCTGAGGTTTTCTAGGCTATTTTCTCTGTAGTTCCGGTTGTGTCCCTTTTAGACTCTTTATTTTTATTTCCCCCATTTTAAGGCTATTGCTCTAAATGATCTAACTCATGAGTAGATCTCTTCTGGGTCTCTGCTTTAGAATATTCATTGGAATTCTCTTTGGAGCTGCCCTCCAAGCTTACACTAGGAGTTGGCTCCCTTATTGGTTCAATCTATACTAGGTCCAATGGGACCTTTAATAATCTCCTCTCTCTATATTCACGGAAAGCTTCAACATCATTCAGGGAAAAAATTAGTGATTCCATATGCGTCACATCTAAAAATGTCTCTTTTTGTGGGAAGAGGTCATCAAAGGGATCTTCCTCATGGGTGAATGGTTTCACTTTCACCATAGTAGTGAAGTCCTTAGCAATACCATTTGGGTCATACTGCCTTCCTGTGAATGTAGCTAATTTCAAAGATTTCATAATCTCCACCTCTTTGCATGCATGTCCAAAATCATATAGTGCAAACGCACCACATTGCAATGGAAATGTAGGCCAAATGGCTTGTTTTTGTTCTTTCAATCCTTTTCTCAACCCACCTTCCCCTCTCGTTTGGTAGGCTATCTCCTTGGCCATTAACTTGTTGGGGACATAGTATGGGAGGACATGTGGTAAAGCAATGCTCCCAAATACTATGATAAATGTAAATGTCTCCTCCCCACACCATTTGACTATAGGTAGGATATCTACTTCAACTTCTTTGGAAAACCTAGGGGCAGTTCTATTGTATACTTGTTTATGGATAGGCAGCATAAATTCTTGACAAATCTTGTAAAAATGGGGGTGAAACTAAGACTCCCAAAGACTCTTATGATACACATGGATAGGAAGTGGGTCTTGCACAATCCACTTCCATCCCATGATAGGAAATTTGAAGCCAAAACAAATTGCGTCCATTACATAAGCACTCATGAAAAATGGGGGGTAAACCCTTGAAGAGGGAATCCCCTTTCTCCTATACTCCATAATGAATTTTTCCAAATTATCAGAAAAAATTTAGGTCCAATTCATTATTGTTCTGTTTACAACTGCTTCTATTAATGGCAACCATTTTGGGGAAAATTTGGTATTATCGGGCTTGCCAAACAATCTACATAGCATTGCTGCTACAAAACTATAAGGGGGAGAGATAAATGTTGTAGAATACATACCCATATTATCCTTTTTGATCTTTCTTTTGTTCTCTATCCAGGTCTGCATGACGTATGCTGGGTCTTCATTCTCCTTAGCAAATTTCTCGAGGAATTGTTTATTATAGAGCTTCTGTGGCTCTGGTAAATTGTACATAAACCTTAGGCTATATGGTGAAAACAATCCCATAGCCTCCTACCTACTATTCTTTAATTATCTATCCAAGATGTCCACCATATCAATTATCCACTTAACCATATCTATATATGGAATTATCTTTGGTCTTGCAGCCATGTGGTGTAGAAAGGAACATGTTTTCTCGAAGAATGAGGCATAAGAGGAAATATTAGCATCGACTGTGGCCTTTGCTACCAGAGGTCTTGGTTTCTCTTCTTCTAATAAATCACACATGACTTCCCATGTTGAGGTTCCCTCGTCTCTACTGCACGTAGTATCAGAGAATAGAGGGATCATTTCTGACTTTTCAGATGCGACTACCTTTCCCCTCTTTGCCATTGCTCCCAACGACTCTTGTTGCGGGTTTTTCCTAAAAATGGAGCAAAGAAAAAGATATCGAATAGACACAAGTAAAAATGAAAATAAGAATGAATGATACAGATAACCTTGAAAAGGTAACAAGAAAGGAGTTTTAATTAAACACAAGTGAGAAGATATCGTATCATGTCGAGCCATTTTTCAAACATAAATGCCATTAACCCATAGTAAATGCACACTAATGGTTCCTTATCTCTAGCTTTATTGCTCATTAATGTTTTGCATCATAAGTTAGGAAATAAACTTTTTAGGGTGGCGAGATTTAGCTGTGAGAATGCCGATTTTGCGATTGCGATGCAATATCTCAAATCACATTATCACATTTTGTGTGTGCACTTTCTTTAAAGTTCCTTTGGTTTTTGTGGGATGCAAAATGTAGGACATTCATTATTGTTTTTAAAGCGTAGCTTGTTTGATAGGATTTTCTTTATAAAGCCTTTTTTATTATGCAGCAGAATTAAGTGTTATTTTATAACATAGTTTTCAATAGGGTCCAGGCTTCTATTGCATTTCACAATATCGCATGGTTGGTAAGGTTTTAGACCTTTCTTATGTATTTCCAATGCGATGCAATAAGGTTGATCGTGTCATCGCAATGTCGTATTTCGCATGGTTAAGGATACTTTTTGAGGGTGCACCCTTTGTAAGTGTCGATATGTGATGCAGGCCTTATTTTAATAAGAAATGCCTTAGGTCTTAGTTTAAATGAAAAATCCTAATAACATCTAGGTTAAGCGTAGTAATCCCTTTTGATCACTTTTCACAAGTTTCGTTCATTAGCAAGGATTTTGACACGCTTGGTCATGCAAAATGCGAAAAAGGCGAGCATTTGCTATCTTTCAAAGGGGTTTGTCTTGATATCTTGCTTTATTCAAAAAATTTAACAAGAAAATTCCTAGATGCTAAATTTATTTTTTGGAAGGATTTTTTAAGGGTCCCCATTTATTAATAGAATATTAGCTATTATATTAACAAAAGGGGGGGTTGTTGAATAGCACAACACCAGGATTCTCAAAGAAGGAAACCTAGACACCGACACCATACATGAAACCATCATAAGAGAAGGTGCTACCACCTTCCCAGATTTCATGAATCATTGAGTTTTATATGTTGATTCATGAATGCAAAATCTTATCTACTGGAGTCAGATATTGAGTCCATAGAACCCATTCCCTCACTAGGGGAAGGAAGAAACCTAGATATCTTATGTGTGTTTGAGGAGAAATTACAACCAACAAAAAAGTAGGCCTCCCATCATTACACCTCCCATCACCACCGTCAATCCATATCGGGCCAAAAATGATATAAAACCACCTAGAAAGCAAAATCACCCATCATATGTGCCTTATGTGATAAACCCAACCATTTGACAACTGAATGCTGTGAACTAAGTAAGTTCAATGACATCTTCCGCTTAGTGGTCCAAATCCCACACAAGCATCTCTCCAAGCAAGAGAAAATCACACATTGTTATTGTCGTTTCCACTGTCAATTCCACGACATGAGGAATTGCCAGTATCTTCCAAGGTTTTGCGCAGCAAGAGTAGCGCTAAAACCAACCCATACAAGAAAACCATGTCACACTAATACCATGACCTAGATATGGATACCACCGCCATATATTCCATCTCATGATTTCAATGAGGAATCAACATCCCATGCTATGAGTAGTACTGCCTCCCATACAATATACTCAGTTAGTTTTGGACCAGTATGTGGAAACTGTACCAAATCCTCTCATATCACTACAATGGTCCTTATATCACACACATTTTTGGCATGACAATCTCTCTAGAATAATGAAGCCCACAAAAAGAGGGTCAAAGCCTCATTTGATCGCAACATTACACCTCAGACATTTACCGAGGGGGAGTTAGTCCCCCACTATGATGTTTCCTAGGAAGCAGTAGGATTTGGAAAGTTTGAAACCCTATGGAAGGGCTCATACATTGTCACACACTGCCTCCTCAGGGGGGCATACATACTGTTAGAGACTGATGGGACTTGCCTGAACAATCCCGTCAATGGTCTCTACCTCAAAAGATTCCACCCAAAAAATGAAAAAATACATAAAACTATAGACGCATATGACATATCATGATAACTGCCAAAACATACTCTTGTATATACATCAAAAAATATATGCGTACAAAAAAATCACATCATCCACTAGCCAACAACCAGGAAAAATAAGTCAACAAAAATATAAGGGAGCATCCTCATAATGGGAGCTTACCCTGGGACATACATAGTCTCATAAAAAAAGAAAGACCATCAAGTCTATCTAGGGCCATAGCAGCCCAATCTCTACATCTGGAGCCAAAATCAGACTAGTTGTAGCCATCACCATGGCTATATGGTGAATAACTAGTCGATGTGCTCTTTCCAGTGATATCATCGTCTCAACAACGACCTCCGCCAACCCTGCACATCCATCAATAGGAAACCCACTAGTCAGGGTATCCACCCTGCCCCAAGAGTCATGATAAATCCTTAGCCCATCCTCCACAACTACCAAGCAAGCCTTTACCGTGTCAGCATGCTCACGCAATCGCTCTGCATCCTCGCCTACCACAGCCCTGCTACCCTCTATGGAGATCCCACCAATATCTAACTAGTGCCGTTGCAGTAGTCACTTAGGACAACCCCTAGGCCCAGCTGGTGGCCTCATGACCCTCAGTCTCTATGGAACAGGGGCATCCTCTGTGACGCCCATATGGCTAGGATCATGGCCTAACAAATAGGCCAGTGGTTACCCCTGAGGCCCCACATCTGCAAGTAAAAAAGCATGGTATCAACATCATCATAAATAAAAAATCATAATGATAGATGCAAACAAATATATGTATATAAATGAAGAAATCAAAATATCCCTTCTGGTCCCCAGGCAACACTCGGAGGAAGTCCCATATCTAGATCTCCCCAAAAGTCCACACCATGGTAGGGAGACTCCAGAATCAATTGAGGATTAGAGTTAATCCAATCCTCTACAGTGGCATTCCAATACACAATAGCTCACCACCCCCATATCTCAACATTACAGCTGTGCAACGATGCATACGTGGATCTTGGGTAGGCCCCACTGGCATAGTTAATATTAGATGAAGCATAACTACTCCCATAGCAGAAACTTCTGAATGAACCATGCTGCACCTGTGTAAGCTAACACAACATCCCCTGATGCAACAATCGAGCCCAATAAAAAATTTCCCTACCTGTAGCTATTGAAGAACCGTTATATGGGGCCTCGATACTTTGTAGGGGGGTGTTGATCCCACCACCCTAATGATCATAGCCATCGCGGTTTGCTCGACAAGGTCCAACAAAATCGTAATCTTAATACAACCCTCCTCATACGAGTCACAACCACAATGAGTGACACCCTATGCCTCTGCCCACTGACGAATATCCACATGCCCAGCTGGAAGTGGATAAGGCAAGGCCTCCCCATGAGGTAGTAGACTAGTAACAAAATAAATATCAGTATGAAATGATATCAGAAAATCTTTCAGAAGGATAAACATAACCTGTCGGTCCACATCCCAACATATAATAAAAAAACTCATGAACATATCCTGCAATCTCAATAGGGGGTTCTGAAGAAACTTTAGAAGCCCCCACCACACTAGCAACTAGCTAGCTACTGGATCCCATGCCACATCTGCACGCATCCACTCCCAATCTCTCTCCCTCCAAATCATCCTTCCTACTAGGATACCATGTGGAAAATATATAACCCCCTAGCTTATTAAAAAAGAGAGAAAAACCAAGAGAAAACCATTTTTTCTCATAGCCATGTGCCTATGAGCCTGACATACATGATATTGCGCACCTGTTTTCCCAAAAGATGCTCGGTCATGCATTTGTTAGGCCTCTAAGCCACGAAATCCAAAGTGGTGAGGACCAAACACCTATTTCTCAAACAGGTGCATGGTCCACAGACGCGCGACCGTCATGCTTTACCCTGACCAAGCCGCGATGACCCCCGTAGGGTTTTTCCATGTAATTTCTCCCCTCAGACCATGAAATGCGTGTTTGAGGAGGAGTTTTGTGCAGATTTGCTGTGTAAAACCCTTATTTTTGGGTGGCGACTGCCCAACTCCAAGCGAGTCACCTACGTAGCCAAAAGAAACCAACCCTAATAGGCTATACAGGGGACCCCTGTATGAAATTTCTACCATAAGACTACAAAAATGGGAAATATTAAGGTACAAGCCCTTACCTGGCTCTCCCCGGGTGTATCCTAGGTGCTCTAGATGACCGCAACAACAAGACAATATCCAAGAACTCCCTATGACCTCTATAGCTCAACAACGCAAATGAGTGGTATTTAGCCCCCTTAGTCCTATGTGTTGCCCCTTTCGTCATCTTTTGGAGTCCATTACAGAATCCTGGGATATCCATTAAAAATACTAGAAGAGATTCAAGGATCAGTACCACACCATCTTCATCATGGAACTCTCCATTCCAGTAAATGTCAAAACTCATTTTTGGGCCTGTCACACACTCAGAAATTCATGTTAGGTACTCCTCTATTTCTTTAATTCATATAATTTCATCAATTCATAGATCATACATATGTTTTAAATAGATGCTTTCACATAGGGTATTGGTTGTGTCCATTAAAGAAACATCACACATGATCCACTTCGACCAACACCCCAACAAGTAAATAATAGAGAAGGTATCATTCTCGAATTAACATGATAGGCTTCCTCCTACACTTTGCATATCCTAACATCATTTATCCAAAATTCACCATAAGGTCCCTCATCTTGACCATGTTTATCACCATCTCACCTTCGTATATGATAAACATCTGCGCTGGTTGTAATACCCTCCTCCCACATCTACCCAAGCAATCGACCAATGAGGGTAAACATGTGACAAGAGGCCACTATGATGTGGTTCAACCTCCAAAGTCACATTCAGGAAATGGAACTGATGGAAACACACCATACAAACATTCAACATCAACATTAGGACCCTCATGAACCAACCCAACTTTTATGCCAATGAGCCCTTGGGTCTGATTGAAATTTTGAACCACTTGACCTATGGACACTCTCATGCTATGGGAATAGCAATTTATAGGAACCTCTAGATCTCTCAAAGGTTTGCAAGTCGGTGTTAAAGGTTTTTTTTTGGTTCTATGCCAATTTCCCCACGATTTAAGCCATGTTTTTAGGCCTAGAGCCTAGGTCCCTGCCTAGAATTGAATGACACATTTAGAATAGTAAGGTAACATGGAAATAACAATACTAATGCATTTACTTGAATAAGACCTTGATTGGGCCCCTACTAGCCATTATAGGTATTTCGTTAAACATATCACGAATACGTAATCTACAGGTGTAAATAATAAATCTGAGCATATGGGTCTCATACTTAATGAGATTCACTATGAGGCATTGTTTCCCTGTCAGTTTAGCTATAGTTTCATACATTAGGCCATAGATACATTGTTTGTTCGTATACAAGTAACAACATGATGGGATCCATACATAGCTACTGTCGTAAAACATATACCTAACTAGCATGATAGCAACAAAAATGACAAGGAAATCACATCCATATAATCCACACATAAACCAATACAATCGTCATAGAAATACAAGGATAAATAACCTCATATTGATGATGCAAAATCCAAACTCTGGATGGGACTTCGATGTTCCACATGACCGTAGAATGGTTGAGCCAAATCTCTCTTCATCCATTCACCCCCGTGCTATATTCCAAGCATGAATGTGGGATCTCATAGAACACATCAATCTAAAACCATCCAGGTCTTCTAGAGGCCATCCACATCAACCCATCAAATAGTGATTCCACCTCACGGTTGTACATCACAAAAACATCATCATATTGGTCTCTATCCAAGCCATCCAGGGCTCTAGAGCGTTTTTTCCAACCAAGGATCCAAGACTAGAAACTCAACCCACAACTGTTGTCAGGCTCCAAAGAATTTGTCCAACCATGGTTCTAGGACTAGTAACTCAACCCATTAATGTAGGTTTTAACCCCGTACAAAAATTACCTGCATACGAATTCTAAATCACAGGAAAAATAAAAATGCGAGAGCATAACACATAAAACACATATACATAGAGATTTCCCTGGATCCCAAAACCGAGACTACCAGCTTGATTTTTCATTATATTCCTTTCAATGTTACAATACATATTTATACATGCCGAAGCATCCAATACCATGGACCGAAAACCATCGAGTCCAAAACTGTGGATCGAAAACCATAGGTAGGTTCGCCCAACCTAATATAGGGTCCAAAAAAAATTTTCTCGGGGCGCTGCCCCGAAC
>APFE030355594.1:137166-165512 GCA_000404065.3 Pinus taeda
TGTGTACTTGAAGAAGCCAAGTACACATCCCCACCTTCATCTGAGGTGGTTTTTGCCTCTGCAGAAGGAGCATCATCAGATCATTTTCCTTTATCAGGAGCTTTAGATTTAAACTCCCTTCTGAGGTGCCCTTCCTTTCCGCATTTCCAGCACACCACCTTTGTAGGTTTTCCTGGAGATTTAGATCTCCCTCTAGATTTAGATCTCCCACTCGATGACTTATTTTTGTTCCTATTCTGGGACCGTCCTCGTACAGACAAGGCATCACCATTCTGGTGTCCATATTTTTCCTTCTCATCTCCTCCGTCAGCAAGGCAGAGACTATTTCATCAAACTGCAAAGCAATTGCATTGCTACCTATTGCAATAGCCAGACTATCCCACGAATCTGGTAGAGAACACAACAAACTGATGCACTTATCTTCATCTGAAATTTTAATATCAACAGATGATAACTGACTTACCACAGTATTAAACGCATTTAGATGCTCTATCACCGAGTCTCCATCTTTCATCCTCAGGTTATACAGCTTTTCCGCAGGAACAGTTTATTCACCAGAGACTTAGATTGGTACAAAGTCCCTAACTTGTCCCATAAAGCCTTCGCCGTAGCTTCCCCTGATACATTCAACAATACTGAATCTGAGACACACAATTGTATTGTGCTCTTTGCCTTCCATCCAACTTCTTCCATTCTTCATTGGTCACTCTCGTTGGTTTAGTACCCGGATCTACCGCGATCCACTGATCTTTATCCACTAACAGATCCTCCATCTTGAGTTTCCACAACTCAAAACTCTGACCATTGAACTTCCCAATCTCTATCTTTCCGCTGCTCGCCATCTTCTTTCACCACCAGAATCGATCTCGCAGATCTCCCACTGAACAGGGTCTACCACAGGCCCGAGCGAAAACCCCTCAGCAACAAAGGCGTCCCCTTGAAGCCAAAACAGCTCTGATACCAAATGTAGGTTTTAACCCCGTACAGAAATTACTTGCATACGAATTCTAAGAAAATAAAAAATGCGAGAGCATAACACATAAAACACATATACACAGAGATTTCCCACTGGATCTCAAAACCGAGACTACCAGCTTGATTTTTCATTATATTCCTTTCAATGTTACAATACATATCTATACATGCCGAAGCATACAATACCATAGACCGAAAACCATCGCGCCCAAAACCATGGACCGAAAACCATAGGTAGGTTCGCCCAACCTAATATAGGGTCCAAAAAAAATTTTCTCGGGGCGCTGCCCCGAACCCCGTAGAGGGGGGCTACCCACCCCCCTCAAACCCCCCGGACAGGGGGGGTTAGTCATGGAAAGAATATAACACAACCCAACAATTAAAGGCTCCAAAGCATTTTTCCAACCAAGGCTATGAGACTAGTAACTCAACCTAAGCTACTACAGGGCTCTAGAGCGTTTGTCCAACCAAAGCTCCAAAAACTAGTAACTCAACCCAAGCTAAGGAAACATGAGAAACAACCAAAACAAAACAAGGAAATAAACTCACAATCTCCATGGCTGTCTAGGAAATGGAAAGGCTAGGCAATCCACTGTCAATCCAAGAAATCCTCCATGCCAATGACAGATCACAACCAACAAACCACATGCATATGCCATGCATGCCAAAACTAGTGAAGAAAACATACATGCAACTCAGTACCTGCAAGAAAATCTCGCTGTAGCTACTGATCCCGATGTCCTCTTGCCCTTTCTTGCTCTTCCTTTTCCTTCTTTCTCCAAAATACAAGTATGCCACACTCTCCAAGAGTGCTCCAAGAAAACTATAAGTATCTAAGAGTATGAGAGAGAGAAGAGAATAAAGAGAGAGATCCAAAACTGAATTGTCCAAGCTTACACTGACCAAGTTTGTCAACTGGTCCTCATAAGCCTTTTTATTAATGAGGCCTCTATTTTCTTCATTTTCCTCCTCACATGAAACATGTCACATTTCACCTTCCTTTTCTCCTAATTTCCTTTATTTTCATAAATAAATGTTCTGAAATGCCATTTTTCCTTTCCAAGTCCTTTTCCAATTTCCTTAGCCATAATAAACTGAAGTGACACCCCACACTAGGATGTCTTGCCCACCATTCAACTTGGAATACATGTCCCATCAATGTGGCCTTATATATTTTTACATGGATTTTTAACTAGGGCTGTTAGAGAACCCTCCCCCTTGGGGGAACATTGTCCTCAGTGTTGATTGTCACCTATAACAAAAAAACAACGGAAAACAAAACATACTAGCCATGGAGATTTATAACATAGCTCGTTGCAGTATTTACAATGACCATCTCCTAAAACATGACAAACATACCATTTACTAGAGCTTGATAAAACAACTCACTACAATATTTACAATCCACATATAATTATACACATTTGCTTCAATCAACAAATAACCATATTGTCTATGGAGCTTTATAAACCAACTTGATACAATGTTTACAATAATACACACATATTCACATATGCACATTTGCTCAACTAGTAAATAAAAAGGATATGATGCTTGCATCTGCAACAAGGGAATCCAAAGGATCACACCTCCACCCTCAAAGTAATACCAGGATTTAAATCCTTCCCAAGAAGTCCAAAATCCACTCCAAAGTCAAATATGCATTCAATGTCCAGCACTACAATCCAATGCCACTTGTCCTCTTAGTGAATAGTTACTGGGTCATTGTTCCAGGGCACACTCCCAATGTGCATTTGATTCCATCTATAAATGCTAATGACCAAAAGAAATCCATCCTCGACCTTCCCTTCTTTGCTACATAGTCCCTCGGGAAATCCAGTCACCAGGGCACACTCCCAATGTGCATTTAATTCCATCTGGAAATTCTAATGACCAAAATAAATCCATCCTTGACCTTCCCTTCTTTGCTACACAGTCCCTTGGGAAATCTAGTCACCCCTTTCTGTGCAGTCACACATCTTCCAAGTTCCGTTGGCACCCACATCCTTGGTAGTCCATCCATTGGAAAGGATTCCTTGCATCGGAACATACAAAAAGCATGGAATATCCCTACCTTAAAACCATCATATTGATCATAACATGCTCATGGAAATCAATGGACACTATTGGGTACTAGTGTCACAAAATGGCCCTGTTCCTGAATTCTTTACTAGCATATTGTTGCCTATTCCAATTTATTTCACTGCTACTGTTAATTCTTGCAGTTGGTTTCAACTACCCAACCAAGAATTTCATGCTTTCCTGTACCAAGCATAAAATTTCCATTAGATTCAAAATAAATTGAAATAACTTCAAATCATACCTCATTGGTGGCCCGTCAATAAGGTATACTTGTAATTCTGTTCGCTTCTTGTCACAACAATTCAAACTAACATCTTTGACCAAATTATCATGTATAAACATATCACATCAAGTTAGCTCAAAACACGACTATCATAGCTCAAAATAATAAATCACATGTAACCATCATAAACTAGAATCATAGATCACATGTAATCATCACAAACAAGAATCATAGATCATATGTATAATAAAAATGAAATAAAATAATGATACTTATCCTTTAATCAATCCTTAGCTTCTACCTTTGTCTTCATCTTCTACGCACTCTGAATTGGTTTCCACACTCTACAAACACCCAACGCCTTCTTCTCAACCATTTTCACATACACATAGTGTACATCACACACATACAACCATACACAACATACAACATCATGAAATGCATGCACCTACACCTGACATACCACACATACACCTACACCCAGTGTACAACACAACACATACATACGCCTACATACAGTGTGCACCACCACACAATACATACATATATACTTGATGTACGATGCCACATAATACATGTACCTACACATGGCATACAACACAACACAATACATGTACTAGTCAGAGTACAACAAAACGAGTACACATGTTGTGATAACATGAATATACAATGCACACACATAGTACCACATGCCCGTAACACAACATGTTTGACATGCACACAATACCACATGTACACCAGTACCATATGTACAACACATACATAATACCACTTGTACAAAGCACCACCTTCACAATGTGTGCACAACATCACATGTACATTACACCACATGCACATCGTGTACACAATAACACATGTACATCGTGCCACCTGTACAATGTGTACACAACTCCAGACGTACACAGAACCACATGCACGGCATGTACACGACACGGCATGTACACAACACCATATGCACGACATGTACACAACACCACCTACACACAACACCATATATACAACATGTACACAACACCATATGCACACAACACCACATTTACAATCATGCACACAACACCATATGTACATAGTACCAAATGTACAACATGCACACAATGCCATATGTACATATCACTGCATATACAACATGTACATAGTAACAAACGTACAACATGCACACAATGCCATATTTACATATCATTGCATATACAACATGTACATAGCACCCCATGTACACAACACTGCATATCCAACATGTACACAACATCATATGCAAACAACACTACATATCCATCATGCACACAATACAATATGTACACAACACCACATATTCAACATGTACATAGCAAAATCTATACCCAAAAATGCATATACAATATTCATAGAACACTATCTATACCACCCTGTACATAACATTGCAGAAACAACATGTACACACACTATATATACACAACACTGCATGTGCACAACATCACAGATGAAACATGTACACACAGTATATATACACAACACTGCATGCACACAACATCACATATGAAACATGTACAACATATACATCATATGCACAACAATAGTACCATACATCCAAAATTAGACTATCTCTACCAAGCAACCTTTCTTCCAATATCTTATCCATGCTTTTCCTAGCATGTTGCAAACCACACTGCTTTCATTTCACTGATGTATCCCTCAGTATAGTTTTCCCATAACATAGACATAATATAAACTCATAACCACATGATACTGAACTCATATATTTGTCCAAGATACTCCTCCCAATTGATTCCTCGTAAGACCAGGAACTTCTTCATGTCATTCACCTCCATAAGCAATCATTCCTCCACAAGCACGATTCCTAATGACCCTGTCAGAAATTGACATAGATACATAGATATATATACATAAACATTAGCCTTCAACAACCATGATCCATGGTGACCCTATCAGACACGACATACATACATACACATATAAACATCAGCATAATCATGATCATAACATAATTACTAGATAACATAAGGTCTAGGTTGAGAGAACTTCCTTATTTGTGCATAACATGCACAACATTGAGAACCATAGTTCCCAACTTAGCAAGGCATCCGACACCTCAGATCCTTTTCTTGATTACCTTTCCCATGAATTTCCTACCATTGTCCATTTACACCAATGGACCCAACTAGTCCAACTTGCTATCATACTCTTGCCTTCACCTGGCCTTATACATGCACTGAGCTTCATCTAGGTCTTACCTTACCTATCGAGTACCACACAACTCTCATCGAGATCCATTAACTTCCTCCTTCCCCAACCAATTCCCAAGACTCTTAAACATAAAAGGAAATGCCAAAAGCCAAGAAAGAGAAAAACATGAAAACCAATAAAAACATGACACCACAAACAAAGTGGCATGATCATGCACTAGACATAACAAAACTGAAAATCAAGCATAAGAAAATCACAAAAGACCAAAAGAAAAAGACTAACAACAAACACCATGACTTAATCCCCATGGTTCCCAGTGCTTCTAAAGGAAAGCTCAACCTGAGCCTTCTTCAAGATTTCATGGTAGTCTCTTAGCCATGAAATCCCTTACATCGTATTTCCATAAACACATAACTTCCAGTGCATAAGTAAACATAACAATACTCTAGTTACCTTACCTTGCTGTGCCAAGCACGTTGTGTTGCAACTTAACACATCTATGCCATCTGTCAAGGGACTCTAATTCCTTTGATAGATCCACCTGTAACTAGAGACTAGCTAATATACCTGTCAAATACATGTTCATGAATATAGCACATATCCTCATAATGTCATACAAATTCAAGGTTAAGAGGACTTCCTTTATGCAAAACACTCATTTGTTTGGAATTAGGGCTTCCAACATAGCCAAAGAAATTATTTCCCAACTCCTTTCTTGTACCTTTACCTTGTTGCAATTGCGTCTTAGTATGTAATGTCACATCACCCAACTGTTAGTTATATAAACACATCAATTGTTACCTTTTCACACTAATACCAAGCATGTTTCCTGAAACTGTTTACACATTTCAACCACATGTTCCAAATATCAAGACAATCATATATATATTTGAAATCAACCTTTACCAAGGCTAACAATCATGTAATAATCCATAGTCAACTCACATTCATCAATCATTAGACATAAGGCTACAATTGTCACCTACTACAATCAAGTACATATCAACTATCTCAACACATATGTGTTAGTACGACCATGGTAAAACAAGATCATTTAAACACATACTCATATTATGAAATTCATCAAACATTCAACCAACTTCCAACATATTGTGTTAAATAAATTGACTAGACAAAATAATAGACACCAAACACTCAAACACCAAATAGACGTCATAATCAAACAGTCAAGCACAAAGTAGATGACATAAGAAAGTTCATACCTTAATGTATCTCAAGGGAGGCAATATTGCCTGCACAATCAATCTAGTTAGCATGATATAACTTCACAACACATCAGCTCAAACAAAAATAAGATCATGATATCCATAATAGTCACTAACTAACATGTTCACATCATAAAATCATAAACAATTATCATTCATACATAATAATCACATATGCAAGTTAGTCTAGATTAGTGCAACATAACATCACAAATATGTCGACTCATACCTGAATGTCATAACCCTAAACATTTGAATATACCAATCCAAATTAGTATGATACATTTAACATCAATATATTAATGTAATAACCCTAATCATCAAGTTACTAGCATATAACAAAAAGTTATATATCATTCTAATCAACAAAATATAGCATAATCATCAAGTTATCTAACATAAAACAACAATAGCAATGCATACAACCACATGTTACTATCATTCATGACTATCTGACACATGTGCATCTATCATGTATTTAACCATAACATCAATAGAATGACAAACATATAAGTAACCCTAATGCTTACAATAACCATGAATCACATACCTGCATTCCAAACATACAAACTTGTATGCTCTTGCCTCGAGGTCCAATCCTGCAACTTCACTTTGATGATATGCATCTCCTACTATATCTCAACCAACACATTAACATCATAACATACCAATATCACCATGATGACCTAATTTCATACAATGACCTTATGCACAACAACCTTCACCATGAAAATGCATTCATAACAACATATAGATACCAACATTAAAAAATTCATATAAAACCATACACTCATGATGACACATCCCACAACAACACCATCAACCTTCACATGGCGACATTACTACTTTCATGGTCAAGACCATGCATATGAAACAAGCACATGGAGTACAAAAATAAGGAACACATATGAAATTGACATGAATGCATGACCAACACACTGCCCATCCAGTCCAAGGGGTGAACCATGCTCTGATACCAATCTATAACACCCTCCTTCCACATCTAATCAAGCAACCAACCAACCGAGGTAAACATGTGATTAGAGGACAATATGATATGGTTCGAGCTCCTAAGTCATGTTAAGGAAGTGTAATTGACAAAAACAAACCATAAAGACATTCAACATCAACATTAGGACCCTCAAGAACCAACCCAAACTTTTTGCCAACTAGCCCCTAGGTCCCACTGACATTTTGAAACACTTGACCTCTGGATGTTCTCATGGTATGGGCATGCCAGTGTCCAGGGACCTTTGGACACTCTCACAAGCTTGCAAGCCAACGTCTAGGGACTATATTTCTCAGTTTTGTGCCAACTTTCCCAGGATGTAAGGCATGTTTTCAAGCCCAAACCCCAGGTCAACTCGCAGAATTCAATGACACCTTCAGAATAGGAAAATAACATGAAAATAACAATACTAATGCATTTAATTGAATATGATCTTGACTGGACCCCTACTAGCCATGACAGACATTTAGTCAAACATATCACGAATATGTAATCTACAGGTATAAATAACATATCTAAGCATATGGGTCTCATATTTCTCTAATATTCACTATGAGTCATTATATATTTGTCACTTTAGCTACAATTTCATCCATTAGGCCATAGATACATTTTTCATTCATATAGAAGTAGAAACATGATCGGATCCATACATAGCTATTGTCATAAAACATATACATATCCAACATGATAGCAACATAAATGCCAAGGAAATCACAACCATATAATCCACACATAAACTAGTATAATAATCATAGAAATACAAGGATAAAGAAGCTCATATTGATGATGCAAAATCTAAACTCGAGATGGGACTTCCATGTTCCACCTGACCGTAGAATGGTTGATCCAAATCTCTCTTCATCCATTCACCCCTGTGTCATATTCCAAGCATGAATGTGTGATCTCATAGAACACATCAATCCAAAACCATCCAAGGCATCTAGAGGCCATCCACCCCAACCCATAAAACAATGATTCCACCTCATGGTTAAACATCACAAAATCATCATCAGATTGGTCTCTATCCAATCCATCCAGGGCTCTAGAGTGTTTGATCTAACCAAGGCTCTAGGACTAGCAACTCAACCCACATCTACTGTCGGTCTCTAGAGCATTTGTCCAACAAAGGCTCTAGGACTAGTATCTCAACCTACCAAGGGATCAAGAGCATTTTTCCAACCAAGGCTACAAGACTAGTAACTCAACCCAAGTTGTTACAGGGCTCCAGAGCATTTGTCCAACCAAGGCTCCAGGAACCAGTAACTCAACCCAAGTAAGGAAACATAAGAACCAACCAAAACAACACAAGGAAATAAATGCATAATCTCCATGGCTATCTAGGAAATGGCAAGGCTAGGAAATCCATTGGAAATCCTCCATGCCAATGATAGATCACAAACAACAAACCACATGCATATGTTGTGCATGCCAAAACTAGTGATGAAAACATACATGCGACTCAATACCTACAAGAAAATCCCACTGTAGTTGTTGACCTCGATGTCCTCTTGCACTTTCGTGCTCTTCCTTTGCCTTCTTTCACCAAATTCCAATTATGCCACACTCTCCAAGAGTGCTCCAAGAAAACTCTAAGTATCCAAGAGTATGAGAGAGACAAGATAATAAAGAGAGAGCTCCAAAATTGAACTGTCCAAGCTTACATTGGCCAAGCCTGCCAACTGATCCTCATAAGCCTTTTTTAATGAGGCCTCTATTTTCTTCATTTTTCATTATTTTCCTTCATTTTCCTCCTCACATTGAACCTGCGACCTTTCATCTTTTGTTTCTCATAATTTCCTTCATTTTCATAAATAAATGAGCCAAAATTCCATTTTTCCTTTCCAAAGCCTTTTCCATTGCCTTTGCCAATTTACTTAGCAATAATAAACCGAAGTGACACACCAAACTAGGATGTCCTTCCCACCATTTATATTGGAATACATGTCCCATCATAGTGGCCTTTTGATTTTTACATCGATTTTTAACCAGAGCTATTACACCAGTTGATAGAACCCTGCCCCCCACTCATGGCTTACTTCATCTTTAAAGACCCATCTTCATTAACAGGAGCCATGAAAAATTACTCCGACTCGGGAACCATACCACTTAAATTCCTTGAAGTTAAACCTCATTATGCTACACTCATTGCCCATGCACACCATTTTTTAGGCCATATTTGGTACTTTACAATGGATCTAGATGGATGCACCTCCACGCCCTACATTTTGACTATGATTCACCCACATTACATATCCCATCTATGTCACTTCATCTGCCTCACCAACCCAACACAGAGACCAACCAATGGGTCCCCATCCTCAACAAAAGAACACCACACCTCCATACAAGTCACCATCATTATGGGGCACCCGTCTCCATGGATGTATATCCAAATCACCCTCATATTCTTTTGGCAAGTGTACACATATTTTTTTTAGGAAAAAGATTCCCACCCACATTTTTTTCTATTCATGTCTTGTACCTGGTTGTAGTTTCTAGTTAACCTTGGTTAGAGCTTGCACCTCACTAGCAATCACTTTCCATTTTTGTGCTCATCAGAACATACTTACACCCACCCTGGAAATTCTACCAGCTGCAGGGCCATCACCATTAGTGAACATGTTTTGTCTGCTACCATTTGTACAACAAGCTCCTACCGTGGGCCGGTTGTCCATATCCTCTTATATCATCAAATCTCATTATCATGCCTTATTTGACCCACATTATTATAGTTTGTTTACATCTCATATTAATTCTCCGACCCAGCATGTTGGACGGTTAATGATCCTCTCTTGTCAACTTCAAGATTTGTATTCCAAGATAGGGGGAGTACCTTGGATACTCCCCCCTTGTAGGGATATCCTTGAGTGGAACAATGGGAATCATTATTTCCCATTGATGTCGTCGGTTCCCTTGAAATTTGACACGAACACAAGCTTCCATGTCAAGGTGGTGTTGTACTTAGTTACAATTGCAGTTATTTCATTTAGTCGAAGACCCCCGCATCACTAAGCACCTCATGCCATAGTTCTTACACCATGATACAAGCGCGGTACCTGAATTTGAAGACCTATGCATACCACAACACCTTAGTCAACAATGCTTCACCTATGTTATGCATGGGGGAACCAAATTTGGTCTATTTTACCAACAAGCACCCTTGAGGGAATAAACAATTATCATCATCAACTATCAGCACATCAACTACCACAAACGTTGTGTTATCACACAATCTGACCCTGATAGATTGCTGATCAAGTAGACTCTGAGTAACTCTTTCAAACCAATTTTTTGGTTGAGGCTTAGCCTCCTCAACCTGAGAGCACTCTCTCAATAGGTTTAAGATTTTTGATTAATGATTAGATGGCTAACTCTAGGAACAAAAATGGAAAAATGAATAACTGGTTAACTGGTTGAATCAAAGATTAGAAAACCTCTATTGGGCTATGGAGTCAAGATAGTCTTCAACAAAACAACATGATCAGCAAAACATTGAAGTCAAGGCACTTGGAATTTAGGTTTCTAAGTAGAACAGTAACACAATAAATCAACACAATTTACAAGCATGTGAAGGAAGTTAGAGCATTTTCCAATGAATTCTAAGTATAAAAAGCTCATACCACTACAAATAAGTAATTGAAAAAGGCCATAAGAACATCAAACACGTAAACTCCTTGTGAATCTTGAGTAGTCAAATTGATCTTTGCATTAAGTTGAAAAACACATAGTCTGCTCCCATAACACATCTTCTTTTGCTAATAAAACTCCCAACCATGAGGAATTCGACCTCATGCTTATTATAGACTCTTTACAACCTTTGATTCTATGATCCATCCTTAGGAGAATTTGAATTTCTAAAATTTACACCTATCTATTCATAAAACAAACTCTTAATTACAAACTGACAGCTAACTGTCTTTAAGAGTCCTAATACAAATATGAGTGAAACTCCTAAAACATGCTTCAAAAACCTTATCTAAGACTTAAATACATTCTTTGACAGCTGCTAATCCATGTCTTCAACCTTTATGATGCCTCCAAAATTGTTACCAACCCTGCTGATCAGTAACCTAACTATCCAGAAACTGTCTTTGAACATGATGTGTAAAACTGGAAAACTCTGATTTATGAAAATATGGCTTCACAGAAATCCTTGTTTCTCTCAATTGGTAACACTTTTACGGAAAGTGAGAGATTTTATTGTATATGGATATTTTATGAAGAGAAACATCTTTCATAATTCTAAAATACTTTTGCATTTGGCCATAAACAAATCATGAAGTGAACTACTAAAACCCGAAAACAAAGTTTTTCTCTCAATGACTTTCAACAATTTTGTAGTGCAAGTTGAGTCATCAATTTATCCCACCTCATAATGAATTTAATAAAACTGAGAGAGGTTTTTGTAGTTAAGTATGTTAGGAAGAAAAAACTCTTTTAGTTTTTAAAAATTAGTTTTCAATTGCTCAGGAACCCCCTTGGAAGTTGACTACTAAAAATAGAAAAAGTGCAAAAAGTTCACCTTCAGCAGTTTCGTAGCGTGCTATGCAACTGTTGTGTATGCTCTTTTTTCAACACAGATTTCAAAATGGTTAAAGATATGGGTTATAAACATCATGTGAGACTTATAGGACATGGAACAAGGCTGATTTAACGTTATTTGGATATGAAAATGAGACTCTTAACCTATCACCTACCCATTATCAAGACTAAAATGACCTTTAGACCTCCTTGAAATCATGACCAAAAGCTGAGTTGACACAATGATGTTTTGAGAATTTTTTGGGTGATAACACATTGATTGGAAAAAACCTTTCTTTGGCCGATTGTAATCAATTACAATTAGTTATCATAACGAGGATGGGACATGTGCGCCTTGTACAAACACATTTTATTTTACTCCATAGGTTTTCACCAGAGCATGGTTACCATTTATATTCAGTTAAGGGTTTTTATCTACTCATATCCACAAGTTATCCTCTCCCTTGAAAATTTAATCAGAATCTCTATCAAAAAATAAAACGTGATGTATTTTGGCTATACAGTTCCTCCTAACCTCATACATAAGGGGGAAATTGTTAACACCATAAAATCATACGCATGTTGGCACAATCCAGAAGACACTAAAAGGTGTTCTTGAACATTTTCCAGCTAAATACATCATGAATTTTAAAGAATCAAATTTCTCCTAAAGGTCCAAAGTTTAAAAGTAAAAATAATTGATGTCACAGGACTATTTCTTCAATAAACACGTGTGCACATAATATCCTTTGAAAGACACATGGTTGCAGAAAAGGATGACTTAGCAATTCAGGACCACTTTAAACACTTGGGGTTGATTCTCTAACATGAGCTTAGTCCAGTACAATCGAATTCAAGCCACCTTGAAGATATGCAACCCTCAATGGAATCATCTTGTCCTATTCATGTGTCATTATCATACATGAACCAAGAGGGAGAAGATGGATTAAAAAAATTCTATATAAACAGGCCATGGGAGAACCAAAATATGAGACATTGTTATGCTGGCCAAATTTCTATCAGAGAAAACTACCATTACATAGTTGAAGCCAAAGAAAGGAAGAGCACTAACATGTTTGCCATATTTCTTCTAAGCAATCCATCATCCTAGTGAAAAAAGAGGAATCCACCATTGGAGAGTCGTCATACTTATTTGAGAGAGAGGAGAAGCTTGCAAAGAGATTGAGGAAAATAAACCCCCTTGCTGAGGATATTTGAGCACCATAACTAAAAATATTCTCTTCAAGGGTCTAAGATTCATCTATTGTATTCAATCTCTACTACCAACATTCAATAAAGGGAGTTTTTTCCATTATCTTATTGATTTGTTTGCTCCATTTGAGAATTTTTTGTGTATTTACCTATTTGTTTAGATTTTTGAGCACCATAACTAAAAATATTCTCTTCAAGGGTCTAAGATTCATCTATTGTATTCAATCTCTACTACCAACATTCAATAAAGGGAGTTTTTTCCATTATCTTATTGATTTGTTTGCTCCATTTGAGCATTTTTTTGTGTATTTACCTCTTTGTTTAGTTTATGTTTATGTATGAATTTTTTCCACTATACACAATCTTGTGTTTATTTAAGTATGTCCACTAACAACACCAGTTATGCTTGTGATCCTTTGTAGGGAACAATTAGCTGCTAAGGAGGCGTCTTTGTTACACCATTGCCACAAAACACTACCACAATAATTTATTTCATTTTTTTAATGATAAATGGATGCATGCATGTGATTGATTGTAGGGATGGCTGATCTATAGGAAAGGGAACCTTTACCACTTCTATCTTGAGCTCCTTCATCTTCTCTTTCCACTTCGAAATTATGTCCCAAAACCCTGTTGTATAAGCCATTTTTCCTAGTATACCGAGAGCACTCATCCTAGTGCAAGACATTCCTCTGACAGGTCCTGAGCTTGGCTAGGGGCTCAGACCAACCTCCCTCCATTTTATTCGACTTCCATCCACCTCTCCATACCCTCAAGACAACATTTTCACCTTCAAAAACCACTCAGATGCCCTCTTGTAGCATTACAGACCTCCTGCAACAATCACCTGTAGTAAACCTTTAACATCACTTTCCTTCATCAATTTTGATCTTCACTGCACTTTGACTTAGTCTATAGGAATGATGACCCCCAAATATGATTTTATGATCAAGGGAAGCTCCTAGGCCACTCCATCAATTCCTTTTCTTCACTGCAAAAACATAGTAGAGTTAGTATTTTTTATCACAAGAATGATACAAGTAGATTAATGATTTAGTATGTGTAAACTAGGTAGATGGTACATGCAATTCTAATTGATATTTTGATGAATTATGCAAGAAAAAATAGTTTCCTTTCTGCAAGAAGACTTGGTAGTTTAATGGATTTTGCAAGATAAAATAGCTTTCTTTCTGCAAGTAGACTTGGTTGTTTAATGGATTTTGCAAGATAAAATAGCTTTCTTTGTGCAAGTATATTATTCTTTTTCCTTTCATGATTTGATTAGTTGGAATTTAGAAGATGAGTGAATGGAATTTCCACTTTCATAGCTATAATTAATTTCTAATTGTACCTTTATCAGAAAGCTTTCATTCTAATTTACTAGGAGGAATGGTCTCTAAGAAATTTCAATCTAATGTCATAACTAAAAGTGGCATGAGTGGGATCCTATCGGATATGCATATAACACTGTCACCTAGAAGTTTGTATGAACCCCGAGGTTATAGTTTGAGTTTAAGAGTCCTTCGGAGTTGCAACATTCTTGGTGCAATACCAGGGCTCACCACTTTTTGGCACCATTTCTGAGGAGGTGTCTAAGTAGATTTTGTTTTTGCTTAAGCATTGTTTTTTGTTTTGCATACAATTTCTAAAACAAAGTAAAAAATAAAAATCAAAAATATTTCTTTCATGCCTCGTAGGAGTAGGGATAATCAAGGAAAATTATTACCAAAAACCCCCACACCCTCAAACAATCAACCTTCACACCTCTTTGGTGATTGTGATCTTCCCTCTTTGACTACAAGGGAGTTGGAAGAACCTCTCGGTGAACAACCTAAATTTTTTGAAGAACCTATTGGGGATGAAGGAGAACCCACTTCACCTACCCAAACTATGGACGGAAATAAGGATAATGAGGTTTTCCTTATCAGAGAGACCAATGGAGAGGCTAGAATGAAGAATATAAGCTCTACTTCCCTTCCACACTTCCACGACTTAACCTATGAGGATCCTGACACCTTCATGTTTGAATTTTCTATTGTTTGTATGACCTATCACTATGCCTTTTAGGAGAAAAAGTTGAAGTTATTCTCCTCTACCCTTAAAGATGTAGCCTTATGTGCCTAAGGGTAGCATCATTACCTGGGCCCAAATGAAACAAACCTTCAATAACAAGTACAAGGACTACTATAGGTCCAAAGAAACCAAGGAATAAATATTTAGGATGACTCTTGAACTTGATGAATCCATAAAAGACTATGAGGAGAGATTTCAACTTAGTTATAGGAGGGCCAACTGTACCCTTGATATTGAGTCACTCAAGCTAGTTCTTCTCCATGGGATCATGGAGGATATGTTGGAAACCCTCAAAATGTTGTCTAGAGGAGATATCTATCAGTTATCCTATGATGGAATTAAAATTGTGTTCAAGAATCACTCTAGGTCTACCAGGAAGAAGGGTAGGCTAGTCAAGGATTGGTCAGTTCCTCTCCCTCCACAACATCCATTAAGAATGATATAGGTAACATGTTGGAGGATTTCAATAGTGAAATTATGCAGACCTTTGCATTGCAAATGGATACCATCCAAAGCAAAAGAAATCAGGAGGAAGCAGAAAGGGCACTATCTATTTTTTGACCTAGATGCACCAAAAGACATCCTAAGAATGAATTCCCATTGAATGTCATAAAAGTCTGCCTAGTTTGTGAAGAAAATCATGCCACAGACAAACGATCTTCTTTGCTAAGACTAAAATATGTATATCAAGGGGTAGAAGGGGGGTCAGAGTAGCTTTGTTTCATTAATCAAATAAGAACTCAAGGACCTCGGCCATATCAACAAGGCAAGCAAGGTGCACACTACTCTTATTATAATCCAAATTAGAATGCACCCTTCAACCTTGGTAATATTCCACTCATCCATCCTGGTCCACACCTACTTCTTGGCCTTATGCTCCTCCATATGTTCCTCAACCTATCAACCGTCCTTTTTAGCCATATCCACCCCAATCTTCTCAATGGGGAAACCCATCACAGGGGTGGAGGCTTGGAGTTAACCAACCTCCTTCTTTACTACCTCCACCCTAACCTCAACCACATCTCACTCATCCTACTTCACCTAAGAAACCTCAAATGCCTCCTCAACCTAATCAAACCCCGAACAACACAAAATCACAAGTCTACATTGGAGAGACATCCTATCCTACTTATGCTGTGGAAATCCAAGAGATCAACCTTCAGCCTGGGAGAGTGCTTCTAGATAAACACCCACCTTATCCACTTAAAGAGCTTGAAGAATAGAAGGAATATAGTTTTCCTCAAGTCAATCCAGCTCCTTTTCTTGAAAGGCTTATCCACCCTAAAGATCACACCCCATAAGTGGTTGAACTTCTGGGAGAATTGAAGAATTTGTGTGTTAATATACCCCTTCTCCAGGCTATTAAAGATGTTCCCATATATAATAAGCTCATCAAGAAGGAATTTTCCCAAAATCTTGAGAGAAGAAAAAGATACACCCCCACCATAAATGTTGTTGAGCGATTATCTAATTTGATGCTTGGGAGGGTGATCTTCCTGAAATATATAGACCCTGGAAGCACAATAGTAGATGTGCACATTGATGGCCTTATAGTCCCTAATACCCTGATTGATCTTGGGGTTGCAATCAATGTGATGACTAAGGAAACAATGCTAAAGCTAATCCTTCAAGGGACTAAGAAATACAACCACAATGCTGAAGCTTGCAGTTAGATCCACAGTAGCTCGTGAGGGAGTTGTTGAAGGTGTTATGGTCTCCATTGACTCTTGGGAGTATCCTATTGACTTCCTGGCTCTCCGGCCCAAAACCAAGTTTAGTGGCTATCCTCTCATCTTGGGAAGGCCATGGGTAGCCATTACTAATGCTTACATTATTTATACAGTGTTGGCTTAAGGGGTGTTGACTCAGGTTCAAAGTTAGTAATGCCAACCAACAAAACCCTAACTACTGGCCCTTTCAGAAACAACCTGCGTAGCGTAGGCTGCAGCCTCACCCGAAGTAGTACTGGGGGATGCTAGAACTAGCTTTCTACATCTAGAGGCTTGTGTGATGGTCTCCTAAGGTTCTTATAGCTTAGATATATCTTCGCACAACCTTATTCCCTATGAACATACAACTACTGCAATTCTATCTAATTGGCTTTCAGATCTTCGCGAAGGTGTTTAATTATACTTATCATGAAAAAATATTACAGATCTACCAGTTCCATGCAGTAAATAAGCATTAATTCACATTAAAAAGATTACAGAGCGAAGATACATAAAATTTACAAAAGTAAATATAAGAACACAAATGCATCAATTTCAGCCAAAAATAGACTTTATTAAGTATAAGCGTTTAGATACAGACTCTTTAACCTTGCACACTCAACTATAGGGGCTTGCACACTTAGTTACAGACTTACCAAGGTCTCTGCACACTCAGCTGCAGGAGCCTTCCCCTTTCACGTAATTATAGGAAAAAAACCTTTCCTGCCTTAGCACCTTTCCCTTACAATGATTCTTCACTTCAAAGTTATATATAAGACTCACTATGACTCATCTATTTATAACATTTTATTTACAATACCACGGTCTCCAGACCATGGGCAGCTCTAAAAACAACTCTATCACCTACCCAACCAAGGGACTAAAGCCCCTTTGACTCTACTTAGCTTCGCACTCTACTTTCCACATTTTACGGAGACTTTACCTTGGATACACAAATATATTACAAAAATGACTCAAAACTCAACAAAATTGACCCTAAGGACCCCATCCCAATAGGCCCCCAACACAAATCTTGTGACTCGCCCTTGAGTCGCTCAAATGGCACCTTGATCTTGTTGCAGAGTTCACTAAACTCGATCTATAATGCTGTGAAGTCAACAGAACCCTGTACCGTGGCCTGCTGCACTTCCTCTACCAGATTTTCTATAGTTGGGCCTTCCATTGCTAGGCGCATCATTCTTTGTGTCTATTGGAGTGTCTTTAATTCGTCCTAGACTGATATAGTAAGTAGAAATGCTTCCTCTATCCATGGTTGTATCCTAGCCTTTAAAATGACCTCTTTTCTTTGCAACTCTTCAATTTGTGATTGTAGCTGTTTTCCTTCCTACAATCGAGTGAGGCATTGGACTGGCACCAAAATGTGCGTAGTCGCCTTGACTTCATCAAACTATCGTTATGTCTCCCGGATGTCTGTGCCAAGTTTATATAGGTTTGGATCCCCCTGTAGAGTCATCCATAGCTCCATGGCCTATTCGAATACCAGTGTGCAACCTATGACTACTACATCCAAAGTGCCCATGCTTTCCCTGATGGTGGCTCCATGCTACTCCTGGACCTCTGGCAGATTGGTTGGCTGCATTTTTAGCTACAATTCTGAGATCTTCATTTGAAAGCCAAAGGTTACCTATCTGATCCTTCAATTCTCTGACTGTGGAAGAAAACTTCCAAATCTTTGATGCTGCTTTTGCATCCTTTGGAATGTGAAGTTTTGGTAGCATCTTGTATGCTTGTGCAATTGTTGCCTCCAAGTTTTGGCTTCACGTGGTTAATTCTTCCTTTTCTTTCAGCTCTTGAGCCTTTTCTACAAAAATCAGCTCGTTTTTCATCTTGACTTTGCTGATGATTGATAATGCACGTTTCTCCCTGATCCTAAGCTCGTATGATGCCCCATAATGAAGCACATGGAGGGTCTGAATGGGAAACATGCAAAGTTGACACCCACATATTTTATCTATCTGAGCTGGGTTTTTATTTCATCTCCTCTACACTCAAAGATCCTTCTGGTAAGAATTACTCTAAGGTCCAAAGTCCTGTCTATATCTAGCACCGATGTGCTAGCATGTTGTTGGCTCACTTGAATCCCGCTCGCTTGTCCCACACTCACTTGAATGTGACATGTTTGAATCTGTAACTCGCGTAGATCCTTCTAGACACTTCCTAGCATCTGGATGTACTACTGCTCGAATTGAGTCCACAACTCCGTTGTGGCGTCACAGGCCTTGTTGCCAATATCATCCAAGTCCCCCTCAGTGAGGACCATTGGATCTGTATGTGCCTGCTTTTCTGAATTTTGATTCTTCCTAGGCCCAGAAGTCATCTCCTTGGTCCACTTCTGTGATTTAAAGGGAGTGCTCTACTCCTTGCCACCACCACCTTCCTCCTCACTGGACCCTTCCTTGTCCACAATTTACTAAGAAGTAGACTCCTCTACTTCCATTATGGTCTCCTTTGCAGTGCGCTCCTTGTTAGCAGCTTCCTTCTCAGTGCGCTCTTTGTGAGCAACTGCCTTAACAACAACTTCCTTCTTTTTATGTGTTGCTTTCTCTCGAGCTGCAGTCTGCTCAACCTCTTTCTTTTTTTGCGCTATTGTGGCCTGTGTGGAGGAAATTTCCTTGGATGTGCTTGTTCCTGCGCCCAGATCTGATGGCTGCCTCCACTTAGCTAGCCATTTTCATATGACTTCCTGCACATCTGCATCCATTACTAGGTATGGTAACTTGTACCATATTTTCTTAGGGTCTCGCTCGCTTGGATGGATATGATATGAAAATCAGATTTAAACTCTGTGTAGGCCTCCAATTGTCCAAAAAATGTTGGTGATAGCCTTGGCCTCTATTTTATCATGGTGCAAAGGTCCATCTACATCAACACCCATAATACTTTTATTTCCATGACCCATTCTAGGTCCTTTGTTGCCCACAGCGAAGAAAACTTCGCTGCTTCTCATAAATCCTCATCCTATAGAGGGAGTTAGATATCCTCGAGAATAATTAATAACAAAAGCCAAGCATAGTGAAAATCCTTGCCATCGTCCTGTGCTTCACGACAGTTCAACATGAATTCTTTGCACATGTACTGCGCCCAGTTATACTACACCCCCTTCGTGCATTATGCAACCAATGAGATTACTGGTGCCGATACTTCATCCATGCGACATTTATTCATGATATTGCAGGCCAATATCTGAGCAGTGAATTGTATTGCTTTATTAATGATGGAGTGGACGAAGTATCCACTTGATTAAGAAATATTCGTGCTTCATTTTGTTTGCAATTTTTTTCTCTTAACTTTTTCCTCCAAACTCCTTGGAGGGATCCAACCCTTGGTAGGGAAACCTTGTGATATAGTGGATCAACATATCTGTTATGGGGATGGGATCTCCTAGCCAGAGACACCCATCATGCACTAGCGTAAGCAATTGGCATATGCACATCGTGTTGATAGTGGTTTGGCTGAAGTGTGGTACCCATAACATATTCAACAATCCTGATTTTTCAACCCCCAAGACCCACTTCATAGTCTCCAGTCGCGTGACTCCAGTCTCCTCATAATATATCTTTGCCAAATATTTGTTTGTGGCAAAATGCAGGAATTTCTCGTGATCAACGAGATCCCAATCCTCCATTTTCAGTGTAGGGATACATCCTAACTGCATGTCTTCAAATGGAACTTTCTTCGATAATGGAATCGGGATCCTTGGGTACCTTCGCTTTTCCCTTTCTTGGAGGGATATAGTCTGGGAGCCTAGTGACAGGCTCACCCTCCCCAACGTCCAACACTTAAAACTCATTGTGTAGCTCCTCTTCGTCTAGATCCAACAGTTCGTATGGTTGTTTTGTCTTATCCATTTTCCCTTTCTTTCGAACCTCTGCAAGGTTATTCCTCAGTGACTGTCGCACTGGAACAACCCATGGTTTCTTTTGTTTCTCCTTAGTAGCTGATGGTTTAGGCCTAGGCGACCTCGGCGCCATAGGCATAGATGGTGTAGCTTTTACTGATGCAATTTCAAGGGCTGGAGTGTCAGACACAATGGCTTTCGAAGTAGTGACTTTAGTTGGCGGCTTCTGTGGGATTGGTTCTGGCCATACTGTCTAACAAGGCTTTTCAGCTCCACTCAAGAAACTCAGCTAACCCGGGTCATGAAAGAGGTTCTTCCCAATCTTCTCATTTCATAATTTTTAGACAACATAGCTTACTTTGGAAGGAAAAAATTTTGTCTGTAGCCCATCATGCTAGATTTATAAGCGATTTCGAATTCAAATTCGATCGTTCCCTCCAACTTCTGATCATAAATGTATCTTTGGTGGCATATTTCCAAAGATTTTCTCCATAAATGTCACCTACCCACTCCTCCTAATGGGATTTTCACCATCTAATCAGCTACAATGCACTCAATGACTATTTTTTGATCAGCTGCATGACACCATCCTCCATGGTGCAACCCTCTTGGCACACCTCTTCTTGGCACGTTTTTTTCATTCCTCCCACAACCCCCTTACTTCGTTTTCCTCTTCTTTGGGAAGTGTAGTTTATAGTCCCGTACGTCCTTGCAGCTGCATGGAGTACTAAGATTGTCATGCCATCATATAGTCATCGCGTAGGGGAATGATCTCCTTGATACAACTTTAGTCAGCTTCTATTGACTCTTCTCGGGAATGTTTCCCCATTCGGCTTCACGAGCTGAACTGCAACACCATCAGTGATTTCCTTAACAACATATGGCCATAACCAATGCATTTGAAATTTTCTTGGAAACTTTGTGAACTTGCTATCATATAGCAGCACAAGATCATTCACCTTGAAGGTGCACAACTTAATATGCCTATCATGCTAGGCCTTCTCACATTCCTTCTACACCTATTGGTGAAATCCAACCATAAATCGGTCTTCTTCAAGCTCTAGTAATTGCGTGAGGTGCTCTCCCATAGTCTCGCAATCAACCATCTCAGTAAATGTTGCAATTCATAGACTTGGCACCATATACTCCATTGGCATGACTGCTTCTATCCCATAGACCTGCCTGAACAGGGTTTGTCTTGTTAGCTTCTTACAAGTCATCCTATATGCCCATAGGACCGCTGGTATGCATACATCCCAATCGTTCCTCTGTGTGTTGCAGAACTTAGTCAAATCGTTCTCCATAATCTTATTAAATGATTAAATTGTTCCATTTTCCTGAGGGTGATATGGCATACTCTTTTGATGATACACTTGAAATTCTTCGAGCATCGCAACAATAGTTTCTTGAGGAAGTGTGTACCCCTCTCGCTCATCAGCATCTTTATACATCCAAACCTTGTCAAGACATACTCAAATAGGAACTTCACGAACGTAGAAGTGGTATAGTCTTTCATCGATTGTGCATCTACCCACCTCATTAAGTGTTCATTCACAGTAATAATATGCCACGCAGCCAGTCTTTTTTCCCCAGGGGATGTATCAGATCCAAAAATTGAATAGCCCATTTATTAAACACCTGTAGTGAAATCTAAGGATTTAAAGGAAATTCATCCCTTCAGGATGGCTTTCCCGTCCTTTGACATGCATCACATGCCTTGTAATATGCCTTAGAATCCTTATGTAGTGTTGGACACCATAATCCTGCACGTAGAATCTTCTGCGTGGTCGCTCTACCTACATAATGTCCTCCCGCTACTCCCCCATGTGCTTCGATGAGGATAATAGAACTCTTAAACTTCAATATGTATTTGCACAATATTTCATCAGTACCCATCTTATACAAGTGTCCCGCCAACACATAAAAGTTAGCAACGAGGACCACCAGTTCCTTCTTCTGCTGAGTAGAATACCCTTGCAAAGTTGTTCTAATAGTTATAAATTGAATTATATCTACAAAATAATCATCTGCTAATCGTACATCAAATAGTTGCACATTTGGTAATCCTTCATTTAAATTAGTTGGCTCTTCACATGTCTTAATACTGGATAGATGATCTAGTCTTGCATTGAAACATCTAGGATTCACAGTCACTTCAAAATCATACTCCCGAAACAGTAGTAACCACCTACGAATTCCCCCTCCCCCCAACACATGCTTATTGATTAGGTATTTGAGAGAAAAGTGATCTTTATACATTGTGGAATGTGCACCCAATAAGTAATGTCAAAATTTATGCAACGCGTAGACCATCGCCAACCCTTTGCACTCTGTATTTGAATAGTTTTTCTTGGCCTTAGACAATTTCCTACTTGCGAAGGCTATCAGATGATCAATCTCGCCTTCACCTGCTTGGGTCAATACCGCACTCAAAGAAATACAAGAGGCATCCACATGCACATGAAATTCTTTCTTCTAGTCAGGAAACACCAAAATAGGTGCAATCACCATCTTTTCCTTTAACACATCCAGACTACACTGAAACTCTTCATCCCAGTAGAAGGTTGCATCCTTCTTCATTAATTTTTCCATTGGTGTGGTTATCTGTGCATAATATTTGATGAAATTTTGATAGTAACCAGTGTGCCCCAATGTTGTGTGCATTTGCTTTACATCCTTCGGAGCTTCTAAATTGACAATCACTGCTATCTTCGCAGGATTTACCTTTAATCCCTACTTGTAGACCACATGACCTAGAAGTATCCCATAAGGCACACAAAAGATACACTTCTTCAAATTTAGAGAAGTTTGGTATCTGGAAAAATTATCCAACATGAGGTGCAGACTTGCAACATGGCATTTTACCAACCCAAACACAGTCCAGTCATCAAAATATACTTTGAGAAATTTATGGATAAATTCTTTAAACATAGCAATTACGACCCTTGAAAATATCGTTGGTGCATTCTTCAGCCCAAATGGCATTATTGTGTAATGGAAACATCCCCATTCTATTGCGAAGGTCATCTTGCTACGATCCTCCAACGCGATTTTAATTTGATGGTACACTGAGAACCCATCAATGAATGAATAAGATTTTTGTCCTCCAAGATTCTCTAAAACTTCATCTGTGAATGGTGTTGGAAATGGATTATGCACACATGCATCATTCAACTTTCTCAGGTACACACATATTCTAATTTCACCACGCTGGTTTTTTTCCTAAACCACCATAGGGCTTACCCAATCAGATTCTTCTACTGGTTCAATGATTTCGACCTGCAGCATCTTATCAAGCTATTTGTGGACCTTTTCCTTATACTTAGGATTCAATTGGTAGGGTCTCTGTTTCACAGGATTCACATCAAGATTTAAAGTTATCTCCATGACACCTAGATCCCATACTATTCCTTTCAGGTTCAAGAACTTAGTAGGAAACAAGTCCTAGTACTTGTGCAACAATGTCACAACCTTATCAACTGTATCTTCATCCGAGTAATCGCCTATCATCACAAACTTAGGTTGTGCCTCAGAACCAATATTTACTTGCTTGATCTTCAAAGACTCCGATATATCAGGGTTCTTTGCTTTAGGTCCTTCAACCTCTTGCTGTCCCCCAATCTCTTAAATGTTGATTTTTCTTGGATCAACTTCTTCTTCTTCAGTAGTCACATTGTAGCATTCTAGTGTGTGGCATAACTGTGTACTCTAGTCTGGTTGGACCCATTCCATCGGTTCTTCAGGCATTCTAAAGATAGCGGCCTTGATCTCTTGTAGCGCTTCATCAATGCATTCAAATACATCCTCAAAGCTGAAAGTTAATAATAATCCCTCTAGTCGTCCAATGGCATAGCTTTGTTTCCAAATACCAATTCATTGGAATAGTATCTAAAGTGTGATAGAAGATATGCACCCATTTTGGCTGCGACTCTTCTCCCAAAGATTTAGTCCACCTGATCCAGGTGGATATTGGTGGCCACCTGCCAATTCCACTTGGACCCCCACCATTGCTTCTTTCAGTTTTTCAGTTTCCTTAATTGTAGCACAGTTTACTATTTTTAGCAGTTTTTTGGGTCCTAAACTTCCAGAGCCGTTTTGAGGCCCTAAACAACATTTTTTTGGAAATCTACCACTAGCGATTTGCTGTCTAAAATCATATTTTCTATTGCAGTCCTCAGGGAGATCTTTCCAATGGGCTATCATACATGTTAAATGGAGATAATATGACCAAGTCGCAACCCTGGGAAGTTGGTTATTCAACTCACCCCAACGGGGCCCATAAACTCTTGGTGTTACATCTCCTCGGGTTAGGTTTTTGATTATTTAGGGTTTGCTCTTATTGTTCAATAACAAAATGGCCCTTGAGCCTCATTGTAAAGATTTCATAGGCATGTAGCCACCACATCTCTTCTTAGAGATAAGCTACCATTGCCCTAGCTGGTTTATTTCCATTCCTATTTGTAAGCATATTTCAGTATTTTACATTAATGAAATGAAGTATTATTTATGGTGCATCTTTATGTTTATGGTTATCTCTATAATTTGTTGCATTCTTGTTTAAATCTGGATCAGTGGTATCAGAGCAGTCTACTTTTTTTCTCTGTTTTTCTTTGCATGTCCCCAACGAGGTTGGGATATAAGGAGTTATGGATTTAACTGGTCGAACCTTTGCAAGACCAGCTTCACAAATCCTGACGACCTCCCATGGCGGATGAAAAGAAAGATGAGGGGGTAGGAGATCCTATCAAAATCTTGCTCGAAGAAGCCCTCAAGTGACAAAGGAACGCAATGATGGACAACTTTGCCCAGATCCTTCAGCGGCTACCCAAGGGCGACGCATCGGCTTCCAACAGCTACTCTGGAAACACCACATTGTTTAAGGTACAAGTTAATTTTGAAATCCCAATATTCGAGGGTCATATAGACGTAGATGCCATCGATAAATCGTTAATTATGCTAGAGGATGATTTTTCTTTTCATGATTTTTCCAATCAGGAAAAGATTATTTCGCTCTTCTCAAAGCAGCCCCCCACGTCGAGGATTGGTGGGAAACCTACTGCGAGCAGAAGAATGAAAGTATATGCTCACTATTTTCAGTTGCACCCACTTGGAATTCATTCTAGGATGCCATCAAGGAGCAGTACTACCCTATCAGAAGTTATGAGGATCAACCCATAAAGTGGACCATGTTGCGGCAGGGAAGGGACCAAGACATGGCATAGTTTACCAATATTTTCCATACCCTTCGCACAAAGTTGGGTATCAAGGATATGGAGCAGCATTTGGTACTCAAATACCATGGTTGCTTGCACAAGTACATCTAAGAAGAAATAGACTTCCCAAACATCTCCTCACTCGGCATAGCATACCGATATTCCATCAAGGTCAAGCAAAAGTTTAAATAGAAGAAGCGAGACTTTGGATCTACAAATCTGAAGCAAGGGAAAGATGCCCCCAAACCGCAGAACAAAGGACAAAGCCAAGTCGGGGTGACCCAAGACAACCCACCAAAGATGCAAGCAAATAACAGTGCCACGAAGCCGAAAAAGGACACAGGAAAGTGGTTTGAGTTCCATAAGAGCTACACTCACAACACAAGTGAGTGTCGGGCCAAGCAGTCACTGGTGGTTGAGCTAAAGGTTTTAGAATCAAATGCATGTTCCAAGTATGAGTCACAACTTGAAAAGGGGAATGACAAAGTGAAGTAGATTAGCGATGCAGAGCCTAACGCCACCATTGCCACCATGAAGATCCAGAAGGAGGAACCCGAAGATCTAGAGGAGGAGGAGCATCTCTTCCACTCCTCATTGTGGGTAAAGGGGCCCCCGCTATAGTTCATTGTCGATAGCAGGAGCCAAAGAACCTCATTTCGGTAGAGGTCATTAAGTGGCTGGGCTTACCAACCACAACACATTGACAATCGTACACCATTGGGTCGCTTCACCAAGGATAGGATCTTTGCATGAGCTAGTAGTGTCGCCTTCCATAGAACATCAATCCCTTCATGGATGAGGTATTGTGTGACATTTCTCCCGTTGAATTTTGTGATGTATTATTATGAAAACCATACTTGTGGAAGTGACATGCTATGTATTAATCAAGGCTTCATGTTTTTATTGTTACTTTGGGAAATAATTTGTACATGATACTAGAGGTAGCACCGCCTACCTCCATCTCTTTGGTTATTGCAAAAAAATATAGTAAGCTCATTTCCAGAACTGAGAATTTTTTTTTCCTGATGATACACCCTTAAGGAAAGAAGAATATGGTGATCACGACCTCCAGAAAGGGCCCCTTCGCATGACAACTATAGATGGACAAGGTCGTGGAGGAGTACAAGGACATCTTCACCTCCCCTGTAGGGGTTCCTCTGCACTGTTAGGTCAAGCACTCCATCGATCTGACCCTAGGTGCACCGCTGCCCAATGGACCAATCTATCGGCGCTCCATTCTGGAGAACGATGAAATCAAGAGGAAGATTTAGGAGCTGCTACAAAAAGGTCACATCCATCTGAGTTCATCGCCCTATGAGAGCCCGATCGTCTTGGTACAGAAGAAGGACGGGACTTGGAGACTATGTATTGACTATCCGGTGCTAAACAAGATCATTATCTGTAATAGGTACCCGATCCCACAGATTGATGACCTCCTAGACCTACTGAAGGGGGGAAAATATTTCAGCAATATTGATTTGAAGTCAGGATATCACCAGGTACTAATCGAACCCTCCAATGTGTGGAAGACTTCCTTCAAAGCCAAGGAGGGCCTTTTCGAGTGGTTGGTTATGCCTTTAGAATTGACGAATTCTCTTGAAACCTTCATGAGGCTAATGGATGACATCTTGTGGCCATTCACCAACTCATTTGTAGTGGTATACTTGGATGACATCCCGATCTTCAGCTAGATTTGGGAAGAGCACCTCCACCACATCCGACAGGTTCTCCAAACACTGTGGCAACACAAGTTATGTGCCAAGTTGGAGAAATGCACTTTTGGCATGACCGAGGTTCAGTATCTGGGATACATTATTGATGAACAAGGGGTGCATGTGGATCTAGCCAAGATCCAAGTCATTCGGGATTGGCCCTCTCCAACCACTCTAATAGAGCTCCACATCTTTCTAGGTCTTGCGAACTTCTACCGCAGGTTCGTGTTCGGATTTTCTCATATCACTATGCCCTTGAGTCAAGTCACCAAGGGAGGAGCAAAAACAAAATTCTTTTGGTCTGAATCTCAACAGAAGGCATTCACAGAGTTGAAAAATCACCTCTAC